>WKFP01013971.1:597781-630882 GCA_011057875.1 Pterocles orientalis | reverse complement strand
GGGGGGGGGGGGGCAGTATCACTGTGTGTCACTCGTTTGTATATTTGTATATCGTATTATTTTCAATATTATTCTAGTTTAGTTATTAAATTGTTCTTATTTCAACCCACGAGTTCTTTTTTCCCTTTACCCCTTTAATCCTCTCCCCTGTCCTTGGGGAAGGCGGGGGGATGGGACAGGGACACAACTGAGTGAACAGGTGTGTGGCTTGGCCCCCAGCCAAGGGCAAACCCATCACAAACATTTTTGTCAGTTGTTGAAAGCCAGATTTATTATGGTGTAGACATGGAAATGCAAGTGGCGTATCCCTGTACCTAAAACGAGAATTTGACCACAAACTTAAGGAAATTCATGGTGAAGTCATCATTTAATTAACTCCACAATTACAAATGACTGAAAAGAGGTATCTGTGTCATAAAAATTTTTTAATACCTTGCACCATTCTAGGATCTAAATAATAAATGAATTATCAAAAAAAAAGAAATATTTGAAGTAAGAGATGAAAAATTAGTGAGATTTTGTAAGCTGTTTTTGGAGCAAAAGACTGAAGATGATTTATTTATTTAAGCTTTAACGGACAGGTTGATTACTCTCCATTGGTACCTAACATGAAAAAAAAACAATTATAAGATACTGAGTTTTCAATGTAATAACGAAAAGTTTTCTAAGTCCAGTAGTAAGAAATAAACCTAGATAAATTTAGAACTAAAAGGCAATTGTTTAATAGTTATGTTTTTAATAATTAGAGCAATGTAGCTTTATATGTGCAGGATTCTCTCACCTGAAGTCTTTAACAAGGAAAGTCAGTTCTTCACTGAAAATTCTGTGCCTCATTGTAAAGCTATGAAATTGACAGGGAATTTTCAGGTGAAATTTCAATGGGCTTGGTTGTACAAGAAGTCATAATAGACTAAGACAATGATCCCTTCTGGTCAGAAAACCTATAAATGAGTACAGACTTCTATAATCTAACAGTTCTGAATTTGTGACCTTTTTGGCTTTTTTTTTTTTTCTTTTTTTTTTTTTTTTTTTTTTTTTTTTTTTTTTTTTTTTTTTTTTTTTTTTTTTTTTTTTTTTTTTTTTTTTTTTTTTTTTTTCCTCAATTTCTCTTTGGGAAAAGAAAGTGGTACTAACTTTCTACTTTGCTGATGCTTCAGCAAGTACTCTCCATCTTGTCATAGCCAGGGAGTGAATCCTATGAGACAAAAACTTAGGAGAAAATAAAGTTAAGACAAAAAACAAACCAGTTAGAGCTTTCTAGATTTCTTAGAGAGTGGTGTGACTGGTGAAATATGAAATTTTCTTTGTTTTGTGTTTGACTATAGACTTCTGTGAAACAAGACAGCAAACTAAAATACATTTAGAAAAAAAAAATCCAATCGATTTCACCTATCTGTCTTGCCACGAAATAGATTGGTATGTTTTTTGTAGCTTGGTACAATGATGAAAGTATATTATAACCTTGAAAGAACAAAATTTAACATTGCCTACACCTATTGCAATTCTTTATGCTTAAACCATTTAAAAATATATCCTCCCTTCCATCTTCAATATCCACCCATCTGTCGTGCCTGTCTCAACCTTTACAAATTCCTAATTCCTTGATGGGCAGTTAGATATCCCTTGGCAAATTTCCATCTAGTGGCATACAATGGAGAATTCTGTAGGGCTCTGATTTGTAACTTCAATCAGTTGCTGTGTCAGACAGATGTTTCAATTAATATGACTACATTTATACAAGTAGAGGTGCCCTGTGTAGGAATACAGGACAGAATTTCTCACACTGAATGAGACTGAAATTCCAGAAGGTATGTTTTATGTCTCAAAGTAAAATGAATTTCTTGTAGCCTATAAATTCTTGCAGTTAAGGAATGCTTTATGAATGTTGCTGGTAAAATGCAAGGTTAGATTTAAAAGTTATTTTGCAAGCAAAACATTTATACTAGTAATACATACATCTAAAATATTTTACATATTTTCTTCCTATTTCATTCAGTTTGTCCTGATCTTTTTAATTTTCAGCCCATTATGTGATATGTTATTGTATTTTTACATGCTACAAACCTTCTAGTAAACTGGAGGATAAAACTTGTGCATAATTTCAAAGAAGCGCACATATTAATGTTGGCTATTTAAAGATATTTAAAAGAAATTCGGCATGATTGATATTGCAAACTGCAGCACTTAATACATGAAAATTGTCCTAGTAGTTAGATATTTTTCATTAAAATTACTATCTATTATTTATATTACTGACCAATAAATAGAGCTAATGAGTATGTCTTCTAGTACATGTCAGTGGCTTTACCTCATAAAAGACGGAGAATTCTGAAAATTGGTTTCTGAAGTATCTAACTTTGATCTCCAGTGGTACGCACATCTGATTTGGGTGCCTAAATACCTACGCAGAATACCAGGACAGCCAGGTACCTCAAAATGGGATCTGGAAAACAACATTCAGGAAAGAAAAGATAGAGGCAGAGGTGTATCTCTTCTTAAGCTGTTGCCAAAAGGACTGCCACTTGGAACTAATAATCTGTAACTGTTTTGGTGAAAATAGATCAAAAGGCAATTCTCTCTCTTTCTGAGAGAGAATACAGTGTCCATTGAATTCTGCTCCCTGGGAAAACGTCCTAACTTGTGACTATAACCATTTTTTTGGTCCAATCTTGCTGTGTAGTTTGTAGGTTCTTTATGATACTAGTCTTCAACCTATTCAGCCTCATAAGTCTGAGATGTACACAGAGGTTCAGCTTTAATAGTGAGGTAAGCATCAATGGTAAAAGGAAAGTACTAATATAAGTTAAGTGACTTTGGGTTGAGGGGTCAGATGCTCAGGAAGTAACAAGTTTCACCTGTGATGTGCAAATTCAGCTGAATTCCCACTCCAAGGACTGTGGTTGCTTGTTGTTCTAACATATGTTTTCACCTGTTGTGGATATCATTGTCACTTTGTTTCTGGGAACTGGAGATTAGTTTTGAGTCAAACAAGCTATTACTCTTAAATATAAATAATAAATAAAGACAATAAATCTGTATTTTAAAGTACAGAATAAATTAGAAACTAATTGCATCTCTTTAGGATATAACTAACCACAGTTAATTACCATTGCAGAATGTAGATTGCCATTTTGCTGTCTGTATAATGAAAGTTTAGACTCTTTCTTGAATTCCCTTTGTTCTCTGTAGCCATGATTTGGTATTAATAGTATTTTAAGATAACATACTTTTTTCATGGTGCTTAAATGCTTAAGGGGAAACTCTTAGACCTCAATATTGTAATTTTGAGACTGTAGTTTCTAATGAGAGTTTTTCAGTCTGATCCTTTTAGGCATTTCTTGTTCATTATCTCGTCTTTGACCTTCAAACATTCTGGAAGGAGATACTGAGATGATACCATTTCTACTTTTAGCATGTCTGTTTTATGTACACTACTCATGTCCCTAAATGAAGGTAAGGAGCGCAAGAAGGAATTGGCATCAGTAGAGTATTTGTTGCTCTTACCAGATACCCTTCCTGCACCACTCTTCTTCCCCCATCAATAACTGTTTCTCAAGGACTATTTTTCTAATTTCTCTCTGTGTCTCATATCCTGAACCTGGGTATGATTTCATGAGGATCTGGTCAGAAAAGGAGATTAGAAAGTATGGACTGAAACTTAAATGATGGGCAACAATGACTGTCCAGTGGTGATTGCCTGGATTTCACTGGACATTGACAAGATTGGGCTACAGGAAGTTCTTCAGGTTATTTCAGCTCATGCTCACAAATGGCTGTTGCATTAGCTGTGAACACTAATTATGTTAAGCAAATACTAGACAGAGTACAAAAAAATGTGCCTAGAATGATTGTGGATAACTTCCCATTAAAAAGTCAGATGAAAAACTTTTAAAACAAACAAATGCTAATCCTTAGCTAGGAAACCAGAGACTGGGAAACAGAAGAAAAAATATTTCAGAAATATAATGATATTCTCCTTTTTTTTTTTTTTTAGTCTAGTAAAGATGTGAGCATGAACATGTGGCAGTAACACCTCTTCTAGATCTAAATATTGCCTTCTTCACAGAAAGACAACTCAGAAAAACAATGACTGCATCTTCATTATATTCAGTATTGAAGAATCCATTGCATGTATTGACTGAAAGTTCTTTCAAAACTTAAATTATTTATGGAATTTGGGATGAGTCAGAAGGTTATAAATTTTGTTATTTAATAACTTAATAATTAAAAATTCATTGTTTCCTTGATTAGGCAGAAGCAGTAGGACTGAAAGTCTGCAGAGGCATTCTGTCAGGTAGTAGGCAGCTCCTAAAAGGTGTTTGAGAAATATCTTTATCTTTCAAATTTGAAAAGCTGCCATCTGGAGCTGTATTCCCACTTTTTTCTGAGTAGCACTCTCTTGGCTGTGAAGTAAAGTCATATGTTCTTTTTGGGATAGCTTATTTATGTACTCTTGAGCTTCCCTTCACCAAGTAATTTTAGTGCTAGTCAATCTTCCAAGAATGGGGATTTGCAGAGGCAAATCTCCACACAGATTGGAAGGCTTTTCATGTGGAATGGTCTGGGTATATCACCCTTGCATAGCCAGTTAATCCACCACCTTTTCTTTTTCAGAGTTTTTGGTTGGTATTTCCTGTATATTGACAGGAAAAATAAACTGAGACTGGAGTCATAGTCCCTTGTGGAAACTGGTATAATACGGTGAGATTTGAGACACACCACAGATGCAGCAGAAGCAGTCACTGCTGTGCATATGACATTGCTGAAATACATACTTTAAAAAAATATGGTTTTGCAGAGGCAACATACTGGCAAAACACTTAGTTTCAGGCCAGTGGATGTATGTGAACAGCAAATCTTAAAAGCACAACTTGGCAGCTGTAATTAGTATTCACTATTAGAGTGCACTCTAAGATAAAGCACTAAAATATGTTAATCTCGGAGGACTTTGGGGTTTAAAGGGCATATGTGTTTTTCATCTTATTTTCCCTAAATCACGACATACTCATTTTTGTGACATATGATTAAGTCTGGAAATAATAAAATCATTGCTGTTGCCTTGGCATTAATAAAGTTGCATACATCTGGCAATATGGGGGTCAAAGATATTTTGGAAGCAGAAAAGAATGTTTGCTGTGTTTGTGCCAGAAAAGATATTTAGCCCACAGCTATTTCATGGCAGTGTTAGCATCCAAGATCTAAGAGCGATGGAGTAGATCTTGCTTGCTTGCGGACTTCTGTTGTCATTTTTGCATGGAAAATATCAGCAAAAAGAAAGTCTAAAAAGTCCTTCTAGTTGAACATTCATGACATTTCAAGAATAACAATAAGCATAATTATTTACTGCACATTACTGCAGGTAAGTGCCTTTAAACTTACTTTCCACCACCATTCCTTTTTCACTTGGCCTCTTTTTCTCTAAGTAGCAGTGGTGCAGTGCAATCCAGCAGAGCACCAGCTCAACTGATATCTATCTCAATTGATTAACTGTCTAGAAGATTTGATTTTCAGAATAGATACCCAAGAGAGCTCCAATTCATTAGTGGTTGTCCACATGTGATTAGAAACTGTGGGAGGGCTAACCCCCTCTTTTAATTGATCCAATTTCATATTCCTTGTGGTCATTAAGTGTGTTAATGGTAACTTAGCACCTGCATTAAGAAACCAACCTAACAACATCCTACAAATGACTTTAAGTCAGCAGGTGCCAAATTTACAGGAAAAAAATTACATGATTGCTATTGTAATGTTACTGCAGGAGGGATATGAAGTAATAAAATGTTGCAATTGTTTAATCCATCACAATCAAGCAGTCATCATTTGATGATAACATGATTGTTATATTATTACTATCTTTTGTTACTGATTGCCCCTTCTTCACTCAAGGGTATCATTCCTGTTTTATGTTCATAACCACACATTCATTTATACTACTTTGTAAGGAAGCAAGACTTCCCATTTTCTTCACTATAATGAGATTGCAGATAGCAGTCTGTTTTAGTTATAGGTTGTGCCAGGAAGGCTCACTGATTTTTTTATTCTTTTTGCTGTATTTATACAGATATTTTGCTTGAGAAATCTTTCTGTAGATCATATGGAAGGAAGCTCTCACTCTAATAACGTTATATTTCCAGTGTTTTCTGATTCCAGCAGGATTGTCAGTACTTTAAAAATAAATTCTGAATGCTACTCAGCACAGATTTTTGGAGGTATTATACTGAATTTTTCATTGTTTTGCTATTTTTAATGAGGGACATAAGAGTTAAACTTTTAGTTTAGAAAGATTGTCTAAAATTTTCTCCTTTCTTCTCTCAAAATACATGTGCAGATGACTGCTACCTAAATTTCAGGCCATGGCTCAGTTCCACAAATACAAACTCTTAGAATTGTACCTCCTCACATGCCAAAACCTGCCCCATTCTGAGAGGCCATATGCCTAAACCCAGTTGGTTTCCAGAAATTAACTGGAGAAATGTCTGCACTCCCTAAAGGGTTCATTCTGTGAAGTATTTTGAGAATGGTACAGTTAGCATGCACCTAGTGGATTAGATTGTTGTACAAAATGGAGTTACTCTAGTCTTTGTTACTGCACACCAGAATAATTGGCAGTAATTTCACACAATATCTGAGGAATCAAAGAGAGTTTTGAGAGAGAAGGGAAAACAGGTCTGGTTTAAGCTATTACATTGTGTTCTCCATGCAGTTAAAAGACAGAAAGAAATATCAGGATGAGAACTATTCCTTGGAATTGTCCAGCATTTAAAAAGAATGTAAGTAGGAGAATGTGGAAGATATATTTAAGGGAAAGAAAAGAACACAGAAGGTGAGAAGGAAAGAGAAGGCTTTAGGGTGGATGGCCGGCAGGATAACAGAGAACCTCTCAGAAAATAGATGAAGTTTCTAATGTTTCTAATGTTATGGAAAATCAGGCACAAAGTACATATAAACTTTAAACCAAATGCTCTTCAGAAAAGAAAAGAAGTGCTGATTTGAAACAAAGATGTACAAATACAGAATGATATTTCTCCTTTCCATTAACAAATAATTAAAGTTTAAAAAATTGCACACTTCACTTACGTTGTGCCACTGACTGTAAAACTGCTAGACCCTAGATATATCCTAGATGGTTCCTTGAAACACTGGAGCACAGAAGGTCAAAGAGAAACCATCATAATGTACTAAGGGGTCCTATAACAGGAAGACAAACATATCTGAGAAAATAATTGGGATGCCTGATTGCTACCAGTTGCTATTTACTAGATGAATATGGAGCTCCACAGACAGAGTGAACCTCTTTCCCTTTTTCCTGGAAAGCAGCAAACACTTCTCTTGGTTGTGAAGCCATGTTGTTTTCTATTATCCTGCATGAATGGTGGGGAGGAGGTTTGAACTTACAGCTGGGCTCTGTGCTTAGCTGAAAAGTGCTGGCTGAAACGCAGTGTTAACTGCCACTTCTTGAAAGAGACCAAGGCTGCCTCCTTCAAAGGGCAGGTAGTGAGCTCTTTGGGTGTTGAGCTCAAGCCAGAATCTCCTTGTTCTATTAGTTTACAGAAATGGTGTTTCCTATGATGCGTCTTTTGCTTATTAATTTCTCAGGGTCAGAACTCTTTGGGTGATTTGCTTTAAAAATAATAATGAAATTTGTGTCTCACATCAGTATTTACATATATGTGTGTGTATATATATATATATGCTTACATAATGATGTTTAATTTGTTTAATTATTTCAGCTGAACTACCAGATTGCCGTGACTGACATAATGGTGTGTAATCAGCAAGCTGCTGTCTGGGTCAAAGCCCAGAGTTCAAATTTAACATGCAAGGGAAACATAGCACTCTTTCATGCTTATGCTTGATGCCACACTATTTTTTAATTGGGAGCTGACAATACAAATATAGTTGGTTCAAGAAGGTGTAAAATATGATTCTATTAATATAACCTCACATAGTAATTTTATATAATGCTTATATTGCTGTCTGTGTCACATCTTGATGCAGAACAAAATTGCTGTGAGATGTTCTTCAATTATGCAGTTAAAGGAAAAAATGTTGGAGCCATCTGTAAAATTCCACTGTAAAGAAATTCTAAATGTTTTGTATTTTTATGTTTTTAATGAAAATCCAAGGAACAGCAACCGTAACTCTAGAGAAAAGCACAAGCAGCAGTCTGAGGAGAAGAACAATATCACAAACTTTGGTAACAGTGATTGGGACAGAAGCCAGATTGGTTTCAGTCTAGTAATGGGAGAGGAAAGGAAATAGTACGGGCATAGCCCTAAAAACTTTCATAAGATTTTAAGAGAATGGCTAAGCAAAACTCCTCCAAATGGCTTTTTTTGGTTCCTGGCCTCTTTTTCTGATTGTCTGATTTTCTCTGTGCAAATTCACACAGCCTAACGTGGTAAAAATAATTAACAATTATCTTACCCTAGCCTTTAGGAAAACTTAAATCTGTTGAAACTTTTCATTATTATTTCCCCACATGTCTCTTTATTTCTTGATGAATTTCCCACAGGGAAAAAAAATCATTATTAACTGCCTAATGAATACCTGGGTCATAAATATAAATTATGAAGATCCTGTAGACAACTTTTAGGTACAAAGGCAATCATTTAATTCTTCATTAACTCCTTAGAGTGAATATTCTATTATCTTGTCAAGGATTGGTTTCATTAGTAAATTCAGTTTAATGCTTATATTTCTAATAGAATATCAAAACACATAAAAATAGCTACATAAATAAATCCTGTGTAAATAGTGTTCACAGAATTCCAGCCAAACTCTCAGTTAGGATAGACTGATTTTCCTTTAAAAACGTTGGTGATTAAATACCTGGTTATAGCAGTTGAGGGCTTGGCTCTTGATATTACAGAAGCTGTATCTGTTTTGGGATGCTACCTGACGTTGCATTTGCAGATAAATACAAGACTGGTGCGTTGATATCCTGCTGTAAACAATTCAGACTTGGATTTTTTTATTTCAGTGCAAAATGGGAAATGTAGTCTACACTCAGAGAGCTTAGAAATGCACATCTATAATTAGAGCTATACAACGGATGAATAATTGGGAAAGCATATTAGCTTTAGCTGATGTAGAAAAACACATTCTGCTGACTTGTTCTCCCTTCAAAAAGTGTTGCTCCATTCTAAGCAACGGAAAATACTCAATGCATGAAAACTGATAGATGAAGATAGCTATCTTACTTTATATTGTACTGTATATATATGATAAATTTTCATAGGTTAACATTTAAGTATCTTTGTGCTCAATATTTTATGAGAATATTTATGAGTCCCCTGAAGAACTCAGTCTAACGGGCTTTTTAAAAACAAGACTACCAGGAAGACTGAGCCCTTCACAACATGCAGCTATTCCTTTGCCTTTTAGAGTGTTGCAAAAAGAGTTGCTCACTTTTTATGTGCTTACTGGGTTGAGTCCTCACAGCAATTCTCAGAGCAACTACATCTATACTATTCTGCATAAAAATATTTTGTCTTTTTACAACTTAATTTAAAGTCATTTAGAGCAGAATCAGGTCTTGTATGCACACTTCAGGAATAAGACAGATTTTTTTTCTACCTGGAAAAGGTGATTATTCTTAGCAGCTAAGCATAAATACATGATGCATTGTTATTTCTGTGTATATATATATATGCTTTCATGATAATAATACTATGGATGATTACATGATGTTGGGGGTTGTATTTTTTAAGTTACATTCATGATTATTTGTCTTCTTTATGAACATAGCAATTAAAATAAGGATCTGCAGATATAATTTTGTACATCTGCCAGACTTGTAATTTTTATCTTCATTGGGCAAATAGTTAAAATTTCAGTAGTTTTCTGAAACAGTACTCCTTTATCTGTAGGTTAAAGGCTTTTGTATTTCTTTTTAATAGTTCGTTTTTCTTCTTCCACTTTAAAATCATAGGAAAGAAAGAGGAGTCGAGTGCTTTGTCTAAATTTTGCTTGACTTAACCTGCTTTGTTGAAACTTCGTACTTAGGCAGTACTTGTAGTAACGATCAAAGGTTTAAAAATTGCTTACATTCTTGTAGAAGCAGTTCCATTGTGAGTAAATATTTAAGTGTTGGGTGGGACCTCAGCAGGATTCTGGGCGAGCCTAGCAAAGCAGGGTCAGCTATGGGGCAGATCAGGTTCCTCAGGACTTTATGCAGTTAGGTCTTGAAAACCACCAGTCTCTCTGGACAAAGTACTACAGTGCAGTGCTGTCCTTATCATGAAAAAGCTTTTCCTTCTGTCAAATGTGATCCTCTCTTTGTTTACCTTATGCCCGTTGCATTTCACATTGTGCTTGTATGATGTATTGGTGTTTGTACGTTTGGAGCTGTCTTCTATTAAGCAATTTCACACTTTTTTTTTAGCGTACTGTCAAATGGACAATTGAATTAAAAGACTTGAAAGGTAGCACCAGTTTCCTGATCAGGGCACAAAGCAGTAAGGAATTTCTTATGCTTGGGCTGTTATAAACAAAGTTAAAGTCTTCTGATAAATGCATGTGCACAGAAATATCTCAGAGTGCCTTTACACTGGTCATTCCTAATGCTTACCTTTAAATAAAATTTTACTTTTTTCATCCCCTCATCATTTTTCACAAAATGCCAGAGACTCCTTTTCAGTCAAACTTTATTTTTTTTTTAATCTATTTTTGTAAGGGGTTTTGCATTCTCAGGCTATGTAGTTCTTCTTGTCCTACTCTCTTACTTGTTAGGAATTTAAGACTTAAAATAAAGTATACCCCTGTCTTCAAGCTTTTACATGTACAGTGGAATACACAGATCGGAAAACATAACCTACAAATAAGCATCACTGCCGTGAAAGTTAAAATGAAACCCTAATTTTCACAGTTTTTCCAGACTTGCTATGCCAAAAGCTGAGATTTTGCTAATGTTCTTGCTACACCAAGTAGCCTCCACTTCTGCAGATGCAGTTGTGCAATGTCATTTGATTGTGCTGTCTGGTAGTGTTCTGCTTACCTGAGAGCTTTGTTGTTTTTTCTTTTCCTTTTTTTTTTTTTTTAAGTATTTCCACGTTTTCTGACTTCTTATAAAATTACTTAGAATTTGCTGGGTCTTCTAATTGAAGTGAAAGGCACTTGTTTGCACTTAAAAATAGCTTTCAGGGAATTTGTCATGTACTGGCAATAGAAGAGCCGTCTTTCAGTTATTAGCGCTGCAGAATAAACCTATGGTTAATACATTATTTACACAAACTGAAGACCTTTGTATCTATGTTTGGAGACCATGAAGCTGCATTGTGTTGAATGCCCTTTTTATAACCTTAATTACCAGGGAATACAGAGCTTTAAAGAAAGACTAACATTTCACTTTAACACCTACAATAATCTATTATAAAGCCAGCTAAGCCAGTCCCCAAATACAGAGAAATGTTATTACATGCTCAGCTAGCTGTCAAGGGGCCATGAGTCGGTGGCTTACAGTTATCAAAAGTAACAAGGTTGTTCAGAATTTCCTCCAACAAAGCCAGCCAGCTTATGAAGGGATTAAGCTCTCTTTGATTAGAACAACTGGAACGCGTCCTGCCCTTTTAATTAGCATTCCCTTTCACTTGGTTTAGGCTGGTAATTTGATGCTCCTGCTAGCCAATGCAAGAAAAGACTTGCATTTCTGGCCTACCCATGAGTATTATAGCAGTAGTATATTACTGTGCACTAGCTGAAATGTGAGCAATCATGGAGATCATGTTCAAAGTCCTATGAAAATCCCAAGGGCACAATGTCAATACACACAGTGTAATAATATAAGAATACAATGTGTGACAGCAGACTCCATGAGCCTTTAGGCACAGGATATTGTTCTGAGGCCATAATCTTTCTGTCTTCTATCCTAGACAACCAAAAAGGTTTTATGTTGGCTTTATTGGTATGTTAGAGGTTTACATTTTAATTTCTAACTTAAGGCAAGTCAGTCATAGCAACTGCTGTTTTCACTGGTGAAGAAATGAGTGAAAAATGCATTCGAAAAATGAAGTGTTGAAATTAAGACAGTTTGGTGTAGAAACATCAACCTTGTCATGTTGAAAAGAAAGAGAAAATAATATTTTATTGGAACACAAGCACTGGTATCTTGATTTTGGGTTGCCTGACCTCACCCTTGCCCTGTCCTACCTCTCTCTGCCCTGATACCTTAGTGTTGATTGGTATTTGACAAAGATTAATGAAACTACAGATGACTAATGTGCCCTCTAGACTTCAGTTAGGTATCCAAAAGTCTGAGTGTTGTACTGAATAATTACTAAGTGAAATGTTTGACAATGGTTTGCAAGCTACCTACTTGCTTTGGTACATTTCATTGACATGAATTTAAAATAAACCCCACTGTATGTTGCTCCTCTTTGTCTCAGATCAACTGCTTAAATGTTTAAGTCTTGAGAGTGTCTTCTTGCCTTCCTTCACATCCTATCCTTCCCTCCTTTCTTCTCTCTTCTCCTCTATACGATATTAAGTGCAAAAAAATCAGTTTTGTTCAGTACAAACAGTGGTGACAGTCATCTAAGGCTGTCGTGTTTTAAGAGCAGCTGTTCGTCTCCTACTCTCCACCCATCAGACATTACCCCACCCTCAGATCTGCCCTGTGATCTGGTTGTGTAATCACTCCCTAACTCAGTTCAATCAAAATTATATGTTACAGAATTTCTAACTTTTAAAGAGTTTGAACTAACCAAGATCCTGAAATAAAGCTTTTTGTATTACATAAATTTACAAATTAGATTTATTTTGAAAATGAGCAACCAAATGAACAAAATATTCAAATTTTACTTGTTTTCTGTATTTCTTACTCATAAAAGTACCAAACTAGCATAGGATCTTATTATTGTGCTTATGTAATCTTCTGCTAGAGCACTAAACAATTAATTTGACAATATAGAACTGTTTCAAACAAAATACCTGAAATATTTGATTTCTGCAGACCAATGGAAATTAGATTTTGTGTGTTGCCTCCTAGCGCTATTACTATGTCTTCTGTTACCTCTTCCCCAGTTTAATCCTCCTGCAGTGGAGGACTGAACTAGAAAATATAGCTCATATTTTTGTAGATATTTAGACCTACATTTTCAGTTCACTCCAGGATCTTGGGATCACTGGAAATGCATAAGGAAACTTAGTTATCACTCCTCTCAAGTTTTGTAAGTTGGTAGTTTTCTAAGGGCAGTAGAGCTGAATATTTGATATCTCATAGCAGTACTAGGATAAGAAAGACTGCCGGGAACTACATAGAGTAGCCTGGGTTTTGTCCATTGGCCTTTTACTTTAAATATTCCATCTCTTATTGGGTTATTAGGCTGCCCACAGGCAGGAAGCAGTACAAATTACTGTAAAAATTAGTAGCTGAAACCGCTCTTTTCTTAGCAGAGCTCTCACACATTTCCACAGTCTGCATTTTTGTGTGACCCAATCCATTCTGTCTGAAAAAAAATTCATTCAAAGAATGTACTTGAAGTTTGTTTTTTCAGACCTCTACGATGTCCTAAATGATTTTATAAGCTATATTGTGCATGCTTAAAAAGTCTGCATTCTAACAGACAAATTCAATCAATTTTCAGGAGCAGCTGTTAAAAAAAAAAAAAAAAAAGTTCAATATGGGGAATATTTCTGGATATTAAAATAAAGTAAAATGATTTGCCCTTGAGAATGAATAACTTTCAGAAAGCTGATCAATGTAATTTTTTTGATTTAAGAAGATTTTCTACTTTCATGAAAGAAAGAATTTTGTTTCAGATTGCCTGTCAGAAATAAGATCCCTTACAATGATGTACGAAGTACCATTACAATGATTTTCAAAAGATGGCAGGCATGTTTCGGTTTGGGCGTAGTAACTTAAGTGCATCATTGTAGTCTTTTTGTAACTTGACTTCCTGTTTCTTGTTTTCCAGTTTTAGTGTGTTTTTTAAGGTATGTTGTGATGTAAAAATTCTTTGAAATTGATAAATCACTTAATTTCAGATAGGCCTTTTGAAAAAGAAGTTTTATTGAAAGCCAAGACATAATGAAATTAAGTGAAATAATTTTTTTCTCTTTTTTATAGAGGCTGTTAAGACTAATGTTCTATGAAATAATATTTTTTATATATTGTAGTTGTCTCATATATGAATACCAGAATTAAAGTAATTCAATGGAAGACATAAGGTAGCCATCCTGTTTCAAGAATATTAGTACATAAACAACCTGGAAAAGTTGTAGTATTAAAGATAATGACAATTTGGAAACTGGAAAACAAACAAACAAAAAATACTTATGGATATATCCAGAATGTGAGGAGAGGTAAAAAAGACAAGATATGACTGTGTTTTATGACGTTTGCTAGACATCTGAGTTCTTTCATATAACAGGATTGCACACAGAGAAATACTGCGTAAAATATTCTTTAATTTCTCTTCTACATGTGCCATGAGCACCAAATAAAGAATTAATTACACAAAAAGGAAGGGTACACACTGGTATGACTAGAATAACACTTTGATTTCATCTGTAAATTTACATGCACAAGATTAAAAAAAAAATAAAAGGTGGAATTGACAAATTACCTTGAAAGAATTCAATTGCTAGGATACTTTGCTTGTGTCCCACATGTCCATGTGTACATATACAGACATAGCGTGTGCACAGACACACGTACATTTGAATGGATTTATTATGACACACACACATACATATATACTGGGGAGAAAAATATAAGGAGACTCTTCACAGTAGCTGGAAATATTTCTATATCTTACAAGATATCTATTTGTGCTCAGCTGTTCCCAACTGATTGTTCATTTGCCTCATTGATGTAAACCGTGCAATTTCAGGATAAATGAATAAAAGCTTTTGTGTTTATATTAACAATTCATAGCTGGAGAAGAAAATATCCGTTGTTAGTCTGCTGAGGTAATTCAGTCTTCCAGGTTACCTTTCTCTTGCCTCTGAAGGGGAAAATTTTAAGAACATACTTCTTTTTTTATAGAAGTTGTTTGGAAATTCAAATTCTGGGTTTTTTTTCAGATGTGAATCTATATTTTCCTGTAGTTTTAAATGAGGTAAGACTTTGGGTTTTCAGTTAAGTTTATTAGAGAGAAGATTCATCTGTGAGGTAGACAAACATAGTGTACAAAACTGGAGTGTGTACATATGATGGAAATGGAGGGATACAGAAGAGCTATGTCTAATGACTGCCAAGTAAAGGAGAAAGGAAAGGAGATATTTAAAGTCAAAACGGTATATCCCCGCTTAAGGCCAAATGTATAACACAATTTTTTTGTCAATGCAGTTCATATGATTAGATTTTTGATGTATTTATTTAGTGATATACTCATTTGTTGTACATTGCATGTACAATAAATAATATTAATTAAATTATGCCTGATAAATTCAATTTGATCTGGGAGGGAGGGAACCGAAATTACTTTCTTGGGAATTGCATAAAAGCTCTGAATAATAAAGAGAAAACTTCTATTTAGGCAGAACAGAGGAGAACCTCATATCACAAAAAAAATCAAAGCAAAGTTTATCACAAAATATTATTCTTTCTACCTATTTAAGAAGGTACTGATATTGGTAAAGGATATGAATAAGAAATGAATATTTAAAAGTAATCCACCATTACAAAATACTTTTGAAATAACTTGAGTTTAATAATAAGATAGATGCAATCTGGGAAATGCATACTACAAGAAAGAGACTGTTTAAGGGCCTGGTAAGAATTTGAGCTTTTTCAGCTATGGTTAGCTTTGTACAAATGACTGAAAATGCAGAAATATGTTTGGATTGCATTACAAAGTGACTTATATTAGCCAGTCATCAAACAAAGCTTCATTCATAAAAATACAGATACAATTGTTTCTTTACATTTTCATCTTTTATATGATACTTAACTTGCTGGTATTCCATAGGTGCTAAGATGAGCTATTGTATCTGCCAAACCTGCATAGTTTGTGTGTCTCAGTATGCCAATGAATTAAAAAAAAAAAGCTAAGAAAAGGAAAGACTATTTTTAAGTATGTAGAAAATGCCATCTGAGCATAACAGGAGGCTTTTCGTTATACTTGTTCACCACAAATTTTAGAGATTTTATTTTTGCAAACTGCAGATGGTTCAAATAAGAAATGAGAATTAATTCTACTGTAGTTAAGATAAACTCAAATTAAATCATATACTGATTGCATTATTCTTCCTGTTACTCATTTTTAGTGACAAATTGTGTAGAAAGCAGTATAAGAATACTAGACTGGTGGACTCCTTGAGTCAATTTTGTCAAAAAATTAATGCTTTGCAAAGAAATCTCATGTAAACTCTTTTCTGAAAGCTCAAATACATATTGATGGAATTTATCCCACTTATGTAAAACACTCCTGCTAGCTATAAATTTGATAAGAATCAGAACTGGCCAGATGCTACTTAAGAAAATATTCCTGTGGTACTGGTAGTCTGGCAGAAAAAAGAGACAACTACAAAGTTCACTAGAGGCTGATGCTCTGTCTAATCATAGACATTAAAAGGTCATGTCCGTAGTTCCTGAGCTGTGCCATAGCATGCCTCAGGATACTGGCCATCCAGACTGGCAGTCTTTGGGTGCCATAGCTTCATTAACCCCAGTATACCTAGGAACTGTGAGGGCCTTTATTGGGACTATGCTATCTGTCTCAACATTGCTGGCTGATCACAAAACAACACAGAGGCCCTGTAAAGAACTTGTCTGTCTCCTGGAACAATTTGCCTCGGCGAACCACGGATGTTTACCCAGACATTGCTGCACCTGTCTGACCACGAAAAACACGTATGTCCTGTTTTGTAAACTCGCCCCAGCAAGTACGCCCAGACCCCAGAGGATGGAAAGTTCTCTGAAAGACGGTATGGGTGCTTGCACTTCTGCCAAGTGGGGGGTGAGGCTATGCAAAGCAGTTCTCGGAAGGAGCAAGAACAACTCTCGGACACCAATAAAAGAAGTGTAACAACCAGCACCAAGTGGAATTCCCCACCTGGCGTGAAGACTAAATTTAAGACCATACATTAGGAAGAAATTTTTCACTGCGAGGGTGGTAAGACACTGGAACAGGTTGCCCAGGGAAGCTGTGGATGCCCCATCCCTGGAGGTGTTCAAGGCCAGGCTGGATGAGGCTTTGAGCAACCTGGTCTAGTGGAGGGTGTCCCTGCCCATGGCAGGGGTTTGGAACTTGATGATCTTTAAGGTCCCTTCCAACCCAAACCATTCTATGATCCTATGATTCTATGAAATGACATGGTAAAGGAAGGACTCCAAAGAGCAGGAGTAAAGTTGAAAATTCAGTACATATGCAAGAGTCAAATTAGCTCTAGGTGAATTTAGGGAAACCTTCACTTGCATAAATTATGGGTTTAATTCCATGAGTGAAGATGTGGGAAAATAATCTCAAAGAAGTAACCATCTAGCTATTTGATAACTTTTCTTATTTGATTTGCCTCCTATTAGGAATAACTTTCTCATATGCCAGACACCACTCTCCATTTAAATATTTTTAAAATTGTCCTTTTTCCCAAGAAGATTCGTTACTTTATGACTGTTTTTTCAGACATGATAGATTTGAAGTGGATTATACACTGGTGTATAATACACCCTGGTGTATTATACTTTTTGCATTCAATTTGCTGGAGATTAGTGTAGATTGGGCTCCACTTGTCAGGGCTCAACGGCACTCACAAGCTTTATGCCTCTTCCCAGACCCTCTGGGATTCCCTCAACCGTGGCCCAGAACCTCATGTCAGCCCCCTGGGGCCATTTTTTGGAATATTAGAAGCTTTGAGAATGTAAATTTATCATGCAATGAATGTGCATTTAATAAAGTAAAGCGTGGTTTCTTTGCAGGTTTAGAGTGGGAAAATCCCATTTACTCAAAGTAAACTTTTAGGACAGTGTGTCTTTCTAGGATCCATAAAGGCATATTGCCTTTTCCCACTAATTTCTAAAAACTTTCATGTTTATTTTAGAATGACTGGGAACCTAAAGTTCAGGTGAATTGGATCCAGGTAAAGCTACACAGCAGTTTAATGGTAAAAAAATGGCACACACTGAATGGAGTAGCATAAAAGGACACGAGAGAAAGTTTTGACAGGACAAGATATGACAAGACATCTAAGATAGCTATAGATGCCTATGTTCAGATATCTGAAATTCAGAAGGAAATTTCATTACGTTTATGACTCACTCATGTCCTTGTGTCAGCCACCCTAGGGACATGGCTTTTCCTTTGTATATCTTCTGTGCATCTCTGAAAGATTTGGGAGACTGAATCACGTATACTGAATCATACCATTTATATTTACAAATCATAGAAAGTTTTCTAAGCTACATGGAACAGAAGATGATTTTAATTATGTTAGGGCGGTGTGCATTACGCAGGCTCCAATTAAACTTCAAACCCATTCAGAAAATAAGGACTCTTTCTCAGATACTTACAAAAGAGAGAAAGTTAATTGAAGAACTGCTCTAACTGTCCTGTTTAACAATTTTGAAAAACCATCAGGTCCCACAAGTTTTTATACTAGAAAGTGGGCCATGACTGACCATAAATTTCAGAAAAAATGCACTGAATGTAAAGAACTAGTTGACTATACATGTGATATTTTTGATGCTAGGGAAAATAACAAAAAATGAACAAATAATTCAGATAATCCTGAACAAAGAAATAGTTTGGGTTTGCAAAAATGCATGCTTCTTTATTTGGTGTATACAAATATTCCATTGACAAGTTTACTCTCTGGACTTTGTGTTGAAATATCATATTCTGAGCAAGTATTAGAGAATATGCCTGGACAGTGAAGTGTGAACTCATAAATGTGAGCAATTGTACTTAAAGCTATTTCTTATTCTCCTAAGCTATGTTCATTCTCTGAACAGTGCTAGTCAATGTTACTATTCATAATAAAATACTCAATATCACTTCGCTTCTCTTCCTGCCGTAATAATTACTTGCTCCACAGATCAAACATCAAATTCTAATGGAATGGTTACAGCAAATGTGAATGTTAAGGTATTCAGGCTCTAGTACTTCAAACAGGAAAGTAAATTTCAGAGTCAGCAGGGCCTTTAGCTGACCAGTGTTTTCACCTAATTTAAACTAGGAGAACTTCAGGTTCAGAACCCCAATGGACACTGCCTACAATAGCTGAAAATGGAACAGATTCAAAAATTACACCTAAGATTAATTTTAACTGTATAAGCTGATGCCGACTACTTTAGTCCTGCTAAAAATTCTGAGGCATAGTTCATAAAGCATTGATATATGCACCCATCCTGATGATGTTGTGCTACTGTGTGTATCAGAATAGTATTGGGCTGCATCTCCTCAATATCAAGAATTTCCATAGTTTTGTTTTTAAACATCTTATTGCTCTCACAACAATTTACAGAGGAAAAGCTTACACTGAGTCATCTTAGATGCCCTCAAGTATTTGTCTCTGGTAACTCAGCCAAAAAAGCAAAATTGTTTTTCCTCTTAGAGTCCTTTACTGTAAAATTTTTACAGTGCATAGGAATCTAGCATCCTTCCTCCTAGATGACTTATTCCTGCTTTGAGTTGTAGACTTGTGAATTTAATACAAAAAAGTAGAAAGCCAATAACTCAATGATGTAATGGAGTCCCAAACATACGTCTTCCAGTGATAGTCACCAAAATTCAGAGGAATCTTCTTTTTCTTATATTGCAATTAAAATACTCATTACATCTTGTAGAAAACACGAGAGGGCAAGTTTCCTAATGCACCTAATCGCAAGTACAGGTTTGCTGAGCTAAGGAAAAAAGGAAAAAAAAAAAAAGGACAAAACCCAGTCCTCCCATCCTTCTCTCGTGTTTTCTTATTAACAACGCACTGGTTTAGAGGTAGCATGTCCTGTCTGTAAATAAATAAAATCTGTGCTGAGTACCTTGCCTGTTTCTAAGTTACTTATGAGAACAAGGGAAAAGTGAATTTGATCAATTTTCTTCCACCACCATCATGTAAGGGTATGAGAATTCCCACTTTGAAAATTCCTTTACAGGACTGGAATAACACCACAGGATTTGAGAATTATAGAATAATTTAATAATTTCAGTTGTGAAGGGCCTGTGATGGTCATAATTAAGTTCCTTCTTAACTAGATTTGACTTTGAATTTAGAGCATCTGCATCAGGATCTTGTCCAGCTGAGTTCCGGGCATCTCCAAGAACAGAGTTTTCTCACTAATTCTCTGCAACCTCTTCCAGACTTTGACTTCTCTCATTGTGAAAAAACTTTTCCTAATATCTACCTTATTGCAACTTTTTCCACTGATTGCTGTCCTTTCGCTGTACAGCGCTGAAGACTGTGATTCTGTTTTCCCCATAAATGCTTTTCAAGCAGCTGAAGACACAACTTGGATCCCCTCAGCCTTCTTTTCTGTCCTTCTGTTGTGCTTCAGGGCCCTAATTGTCGTGGTATCTCTCTGTTGGATGCACTACTCTAGATGCTTTCTCACAAGTGCCAAACAGAGAAAAATAATTACTTCTGTTTACTTGCTGGATAGACTCTTTTTAATAACTGTCAGTTTGTTGTTGTTCTTCTTTACTATAACAGCACAGCACACCTTCCTCATGTTCAATGTACTGTCCACCAGGATGTGTAAAGTTGCTCTCTAGCAAGACAGTGCCCAGCTTGTATTGTTTCACTGAGTTATTCCAGCCTAGGTACAGGACCTTGCATTTGTCTTTCTTGAATTTCATAAGGTTTCTGTTCACAGTATCTTCAACCTGTTGAGATCCCTTTGATTGGCAGCCTTAGTCTCTAGCATACCAACAGATCTCAGTTTGGTATCATTTGTGTAGTCAGATGGGACTGTTTTGGTTCAGGTTTTTTTTCAGCTAAATATAGATATCTATTGGCATTTGAGACATCCTGGAGTTGCTGAGATGTCCCATTGGGCTAACAGTTATGACACAAGACACGTAGAAAAGTATGTACCCTTTGGCACGAATAAAAGCGGAGCAGAGTGAGCTCCTTATGCCATCCAGACAATTATGTGTAAGCACCTGAAGTAAGCGACTGTAGTAAGGTAGTCCACATGCACGTGTTAGAATGTGTGCTCTCTATGCTGTCATTATCGTCTGTAGGGATCTAGAACTTTGTTCACTTGCCACATGTGGGTGTTTAGTGTCAGATGAGATCTTTAATGATGTCCAAGGTGTCTGTGTGCAGCTAGCAGATGTAACAAAAGACCTGCATGGGAGACCCGTGTAGTCCTGTATTGGCACCTGAGGTCTAGCAGGACATGACAAATCATTTCAAATGGATTGTGTGCCTATTTTAGAAAAATTAAATAAGTCTCTTTTAAAGTGGAGCTGAGGAAATCCATGGAATTATTCAGTTCAGCTTTTAGGAGACAGGAAAATCTAGTCAGCTGAACAGCTTTCTAGCCTGTATAGTCTTAATTCAGCTGACTAAATATAGGCTTCTGGTGCCATTTCAGATATGCTAGGATATCCAAGACATCCACACAGAAGCGACAGACAGTCACAAAGCAGACCTATATCTTCCTAGAGCGGCAGCTGGAGGATTCACAAATGGATTGAGGTGAACACATTTAAGCAAATTGTTCGATTCTCAGTGACCTTATTAACCATGAATTTAATCATGGTTAATCATTGCACCTTCTGCAATTTTACTTGCCCTAGAGCATTCAAGCCATCTCACAGGTATGGTACTTAGGCCACAATACTTTCAGGAGACCTGTATAGCTCTGAAGCAGAAACTGAGCGACAGACAAAAAAACACCCTACACCAAAAAACAGCACTAGTGTGTAGGTAGATGAACTAAATCCTGCCTAATGTGTTTGAATCTGAATTCCACCTCCACATAAAATGATAAAATATACAGGAAAGAAAAGAGAGAAGAAAAAAAAAAGACTAATTAGAAAGAGAATGATCCCAGTGAACATAATTTTGATGTGTTTTTTACTGATAAACATGTAATCATGCAGTGTGAGCCTTATTTAACACATAATAAATTGTGCTTTATATTTAGCAGCATAAGGCAAGAAAAATAGAAAGATAAAACAATGTTTATCAACCAATCAATTTAAAAGTCAATTTAAAATATAACAGTATTTAAGTAACTATTTTTTTTTGTTTTTCTCTTAAAACTTCAGAGCAATAAGAAAAAATATATTTTTCACCTGGCTTACTATGCACAAAAATGGTAAAATGTCCAAGACTTTTCTGAAATGAGACCCCTAACAGAGATACCAGGTGTGGTGTACAAGAGCGTAAATCTTCCATCTGTTACATGTACAGGTGTCTCTACCTTTGCAATTCTGCTGAAGATGATCCCAAATTCTTTTATGAGAACAGCTAAAATGGTGGGTTGGGTAAACCAAGACAAGAAAAAAATATTCTCTTTACAGATAAATCGTGTTGAAAGTTTGTAACTTTAATGTGTCTCTCTTTAGAGGGTCACTGCTGGAAATTAGGGAACATATTAAAAGGGGTATAAAGTATCTGGTTCTGAATGTATACATTAAATTAATGAGTATTGTAATGCTACCAATCATAACTTGCCTGTGCTTAAGTTTGCAGCAATTTTACAATAATATTAAATAAATAATTATATGTTTAAATAATTGTATGTACTTTCAGAACCATAGAAGAATTCAGGTAATTAGCAGGGCTGAAATAAAATTTAGTCACCTACAAGCAACGTTCTGGAGAATTTATGCCCTGCATTATCACTTAATTCAAAATTCGTTACCACTTATCTCTTTTTGTCTGTGTAGTGTCTATTGATTTCCATTGTACCTTTGACTAATTCTAGAACTTTTTGCCACTTAAATTTTCTCATGTACATGGAACAAAGGATTTTTATTATTGACTTTAAAAAAAGGCATTATTTTCTGTTCTCCTTTATCTCCTTTTGAAAGTGTATCTCTTCAGATTTGTTGCCTTCTCATCAGAGTTGGGAATAATCTAGATTGCAGCTGGAGGTTGAGATACAATAATGTGATATTCAAACATGGATAAATCTGAAATTTAATTTATACTCTGGCTAGTTGGTTGTATTTCTCCCATTCAATGCATACATTCTTATTTCGCAATTTTCACAATCCATGTACATCAAGCTCATCACTTATACGTGTTGCCTTCCAGTTTATTAACAGTAAAATAGTGTCTTATTTGCTTGGTTGGGAATAAAGATGACATAGCTTTTATCTGGAAATGCATTTTTTTAATAAGAAAGAGAACAATAAGAATTTTATCTAGGAAAAAAGATCAGATTTTCAGGTACCATGTTTAAATAATACATCAAAAATAAAATGGAGGCAATGGATGACATAAAGAAAGAACTGTGATGGTTCATTAATGTTGTAGATATATCACACAATGAAAGAATGACAAGATATTCAATAATTCTGAAAGAAAATATAATTTTAAATGTAACTTTTACTTTTGAAGGTGTATTTAGACAGAGTTGAACAGCAGAAAGAAGTACAACTTAGCTTCTTGCTTTTTATATATATATGTGTGTGTGTAACTGACTTTGTGCTCCTTATGTAACATCTCTGAGGTTGTTTAGAGGAGGTACACTTTAAAGACATATATATGGGTAGCTTTTATTTTAATTGACTGTTCAGAGAATTGAGTGAATGTCAAAGTTAAGAGCTAATGGAATTCTGAGAAAAAAATATTACAGAGGAGAACTTTTCAGAGCATTATTCCTATATTTACCAGAAAATATTATGGTCTGTGAAGTATAGTTTCTACTGTAAATTACCATTGTGTAAGCTTGCATTAAGTCATTTTTAAGGGATCTGAACATCTTCTGTATCTCAGTTTTATATTACACAAGAATGTAGTTCAGAGAGCTGGTATAGTCTTTCCGGCATCTGAGGTACTTCTCACTCCCATCCCAGTATTTTAACTTGTATATCTTGGTTTGAAGAATGTATTTTGTAGCATCATTTCCCTTGTTTTCTTTTCCTCAAGCAGAACAATCAATTTTCTACATTTGCTCGGGGTTCAAATACATTTTACAGGGTAGCATCCTTACTTTATTTCAGCTGGTTCTCTCAGCTGTCTGTTCAGCTGAAGGGAACTTGTGTTTCTGCCTACAAGCTGTTAGTTTGTCTTATGTTAATCCTACCATTTTCCCTGTAGAACATTATGCCGTAACCTGATGTATAAGGCTCAGTAACCTGTAAACATGAGTGCAGCATAGGAATCAAACTTAAGCATTTCATTGGTCTTATGATGATTTAAATTCTGAGGAGTCTAATTAAGAGAAAACCAGGTAATACAAGGCAAGCACTCACATAAGGTCTAGTTGGCATAGAAAAAACCATTCATGCATGTGGCGGGTTGGCCCTTGGCTGGGGGCCAAACCACACACACCCACTCACACAGTCCCTGCCCCCACCCAATGATAGGGGAGAGAATTAAAGAGGCAAATGGCAAAGAGGACTCGTGGGTTGTGATAAAGACAATTTAATAGCTGAACTGCAATAATATTGGAAATAATACTATATACAAACATACAATGTGATACACAGTGATACTGCCCCTCCCCACCTGATGACCAAAGGCCCAGCCCACTCCTGGCCAACGACCCTGGAGGAGGGAGGGAATAGGTGATACATAATGCTACTGCGCCCCCAAAAGCCTCAGCCTGTTGCCAGCTAACGATCCCCAGAGACCGCACTCACGATTCCTCAAAACGGGGGGGGGGAAGACGGGGGGTGTGCACTGTTCCCGTTCCCGGAGGCACTCACGGAACGGAGATAACAGCTCAAGCGTCCCAGGCTGAGAGCTGACCGAAGCAGGGGAAAAACAGCTAATGACCCCCCTGGAGAGGGAGGATCCCGAAACTCACGGAACGGAGATAATGAGCGTCCCAGGCTCTGAGAGCTACTGGCGTCTGTGGGGGGGATAAAGGCCTTGGGAGAGCAAATGCAAGAACCCAAAGCGAGATGATCCGGAGCCCAAGGGAAGTGAAAGAGGGAGATTTTTCCGGAAGGGTCCTCACCTATATACTGGGTATCACGTGCATGGGATGGAATAATTGGTCAGTCTGCTTCTCAATCTTAACCTAAAAGCAAATCCCAGGCTAGAAGCCGGACTGTCTCTCTCCCCCCGCTCTGTCTGTGGAGAGGAGAGAGGCTGAATGTATTTGTCCTTGAAAGTATCCTGGTAGTAACTATAAAGGTTCCTTCTTATCAGCTTTCTCCTGAGCAGGAATCCAAAACATAGCTTCTTGCTAACTATTTATGAAGAGTAGGAAAAAAAAAATTAACTCTCTTCTGCTTAACCCACGACAATGCATAAATACCACAGGTAATTCTAGCATAATTACAATACACATATCCGTGAGAAAAAAGTCTACAGTCTAAAGAAAGCAAAATATATTGATGGTCTATTGATGATATCAGAGTTCTTTCTCTGTATAAATGAATGTGAAATTCTTGAGCAGAAATTTAGAAGGAAGGACAATTCAGTCTGTCTCTCTAGAATATTACGCGAATTAACAGCTAACATTTAAAGGCATAGTAAAATGACAGCTAGTCTGGAAGATAACATTGTAAACGTTATAAATCCTCTGCTTTTCAGAGATTTTTCACAAATTGTTTACTTTTAAGCCTTTGTACATTTCTCCTGTGAATATCTCCTAAACAGTTTATTGTCATCAATAAATATTAATACGGTGCCTTTAGGTTGCCCCTCTATGGGGCGATATCTCTGAAAAGGGAATTCATAACTTTTTAGGAATACTGAATATTTGTTGAAGCATATATTAACTCCAGTCAATAGGATATTCTTTAGTATGTTTGGAAAACAGAGAGATGTCTTCACAATCCTCTCATTTAGATTAAGTAGGTTCTCTACACTTTTGTACAGAAGCATATACAGATCTGCATAAGAGTAATGAATTATTTTTGCTTAATTACAGTGAATAATTTTATTCATATTTATAAATAGTGAATAAACCTGGCTATGATTCTAATTGAAAACTAAGTGCTTCAATACCTATAATTTCAGTACGTCAGTGATGCCCTGTAACAATAGCAACGTGTTACCAAACTCCTGTTTAACAGAGGACACTATGACAGATTTGTCCAATAATGTAGGACCCTTACTTTGTTATCTAGGAAAATGTCATGTTTTGCTTCCAAACTCAGAGTAATAATCTGATACCTGAGCTCAGGGACTGCATTTTGGAACCATTATATTCTAGTGCAAGCTGCTGACAAACTGAAATATGAAAAATCTATCAACAAAGAGTGAATCCAAAGGACCTTTAAAAGTAACTTTAAATTGAGTAACTGATTGTAAGCTTATGATATTGGAACGGCTCACAGTTATCTCCTAAAAGACTTCTGTAGGCTTCACATACATTTCATAACAGCCTAAGTAAAGCTGGCTAACCCAGTTTTTGCAGTATCAGACTTGCCAAGGCACCCAGATGATCTGTGCAATCATATGGATTTATGATCCCAGAAAAGTAGAAATTCCATGAGGGGAAAATAATAAACAGAGAAGCACTGAAAGAAATACCCGTTTCACACAAAAAATAAGAATCAGTCTGAGATAAGTACTTTCAGTTTAGATATGTTCGTACTTTCAGTTTAGATATGTTCATACTTTCAGAACTATTTCTTTGATAGTGAGCATCTTATTAGGCTTCCTAAAATAGATGCTGTTTTCCCATTAAATTACAAGTTCAGCCTAATGGGAGAATAGGGTTCATTTTTACTCCTGGGATTTTACTTGACTTAAAGATATAGTTGGAGTTTGCTAAAGATATAGTTGCAGTTTGCTTCAGTTCACCATGCAGTGTAAATTCACTAGCTAAGCACCAGATCAAAGAACTACAGTACTGTTCAAAGTGCTATGAGCTACAGTCTGACTTCTAGAAGCATGAAAGGAAAAGGAAGGAAAAGGCAAAGAACAAATTGCTTAAGGTTAAAGCATAGTGGCACAGCCCATTGATATAATCAAAAAAGCAAACAACAAAGCCACACTGTAACTCTCCAGTAGTAGTTTTCTTTTCATTCCCATAAGGAAAAAGTATTTTAAGAAATAATAATAAAAAAACCCAGATCCAAGTATTTTATAAAACTGTGACAGCGATATTGGAGAGACCAGGTCATGAAGCAACATAAACTATTGGCTAGAACACTTTCTTGGAAGATGGGACTATTTGATATAAATATCTTTGAATCTACAAAGCCATGGATATGAACTTCAGAAAACCCAGGAAAAACATCTTGGCAGGTGATTGCTGTAACAACCGAGCTACAGCATGTTTTTGAGTCAGTGATGAAGAAACATGTCGTTTTCTTCTGTGGGCATTTTAAGACAGAAAATTATATTTTTCATATACAACTTTAACAGTATAAAGTTAAATTATTTAGTTTACACTAATTGTATTGGTACATTCTTTTGCCAGTAGGAAAAAGGCAGCCATTTGCAGATGTGATGGTTAGAACTGTCCTGTAATGTTGGCCATCTATTTTTAAAGTTATAATTTTAGAGTATGCTCTTCAGTTTTACATGACTGGAGTCAGATGAGAACTTTAGCCTGAAGGATTACTTTGAATTCTTAATTTCAAGGAGGGGGAAAAAAAGTCTAAATGTATGGTTTGATAGTTCAGTTCAAATCAGCTTTATTGATTTTCATAGTTAACATGCAAAATTTTGTGGATTCCAAGGGAGTGTTCGTGTGCTAAAATGCCAGAAGAAATATGTTACTGTTTAAGAGCAGTGACCTCATGGTGATGATGGCAGTATTGACAATTGCCTTTCATGACGAAAGTATTTCAAATTTTTGAATCAGAAGAATGTGTTGAAAAACAGTGTATACTCTAGGATAGTGAGCCAACTGGCATCTTACAGCCTTTTATGTCCTGATTAAAACCTCTCTGCCTCTGCAGTATTACCACAGTGCTTCACCCATGCCAGCAACTTGGAGTCCAACTATGTTTTCACTGGCTGCCAGAGTGGAATCTCCTAATGGAATTGTTACATCCATTGCCACATGCTGGAGTCTAGTATGCTCCAAATCCCAGTATACATAATACAAACGTGCAGTTTAAAAAAAATCACATGGGAATAAATTATATATTTAGGCAAAAGAAGAAAAACATATTTATAGCTTGCAGGTATATTGAAATGGAAACTTAATAACTTCAAATAAAATATAGAACAGTTTGTAGGAATTACAAGTAAAACTGATGCATAATTGAGTTGTGTCCCACAGGGAGACATTAACCTCAAAATTAGTACTTGAACGGTTGAAATACTTGCTACAAAATTGTGGTAATGCTGTTTAAACCACCCAACTTCAGACTCATTTCAGAAGAGAAAACAAACCTGCTATTTTGCTGCAGAGTTCCAGTCTCTAGATTAATGTAGATAAATTTGTTCAGTTTTGGATTTTTTTTCCTTATACAGAGAAGCAGATTGCAGTTAATTTTTCTACAAGTCCAGCCATCTTCAAACCGCAAACCTGCAAAACTTGCAGGTATCTAAAAAATAAAATGCATGAAACTTGTTTATTGGCACTTCTCACAACAGATTTGTGAGATAGAAGCATTATTACCTGTTCATATTGATTTGTGTTTCAAAATATGACAGTGCTTCAGGATGAACTGAGCCACTATATTCCTGTGTTAGGCGGTCCATCACAGTTCTTTATTTCAATTTACTCAGTTTATTTGAATGCAAGGGTGGTGTGCAATGACTAGAGAACACATGCTGGTGATTTGTATCACCTCCCCCTATGGGGCCTAAGAACAAAATGGAAGAAGCCATGACACTGGAAGAGTGATAGTTGACAACACTGTTAAATTCAAGAGGACCAAGGAATGGTGTTTCTTTTCTGAGTTCTAGTGGCATCCCCAGTCTCATCTCTCATTACAGTCAGGTCATTCTAGAAAAAAAAATATTTAGAATGGTCAAAAACAGTCAGGGAAGATGTTACTGACTCTATTGGCTGCAGGTACCCAAGCGCTGGCAGTGGGGCTGCAGGGCGGCCTCTGTGAGGAGAGGCCGGGGCTGCCCCGTGCCGGACACAGCCGGTTCCAGCCGGCTCCAACCCACCCACCGCAGGGCACGGCTGAACCCCACAGACAAGATTGTGGTGGTGGCATCTCAGTATTAACATATTTAAGAAAGATTAGAAACACTGCATAGGCAGAGGAGTGCAGATCCTCACTGCAGAGGAGTGAGGAAAAACGTGAGAAACAAACCTGCAGACACCAAGGTGAGAGAAGAAGGCAGCAGGGGAGGGAGGGAGTAGGTGCTCCAGGCAGTGGAACAAAGATTCCCTGGCAGCCCATGAAGGACCATGGTGGAGCAGATATCTGCACTGTAGCCTGTGGAAGACCCCATGCTGCAGCAGGTGAATATCCCCTGAAGAAAGTTACAGCCTGTGGGAAAGATCCACGCTGGAGCAGGGGAAAAGTGTGAGGAAGGAGCAGCGGAGAGAAACTGTTATGGACAACCCCCTATTCCTCATCTCCCCTCTGTCACTTGGGAAGTGAAGTGAGAGGATTCAGGAATAAGGAATGAAGCTGAACCTGGGAAGAAAGTGTGTGCAGGAGAAGGTGTTTTAGCTCTTGTATTTGTTTCTGACCATCCTACTCTGTTTTAAACTAGCAATAAACTAAATCAATATTCTCCAAGTCAAGTTTGCCTGTTACAGTAACTGGCAAGTGATCTCCCTTTCTTTATCTTGGTCTACAAGTTTTTTGTCCTATTTTCTCACCTTGTTGTGTTGAGGAAGCAAGGAGTGAGAGAGCAGCTGAGTGGGCATCTGGCATCTGACCAAGGTCGTGACACCACAGTGATGAAGCAGGGTGGCCAATCAGTAGTCCAGGACATGAATTTACACACTGCTCTTCTTTTACTTAAAAGTAATGGTATACTCAAAGATAGAATTTATGAGAAAAAAAAGTGTAAATTGCTTACTTGAGGTCTGAAAAGAAAAAGCTTTCAGTGTGATCTCACAGCTGAATAGTGGAATAAAAAACATTTTTAGAAGCTACAGTTGTATTCTGTAAAAGACAACAACATCTATTTTTTGTAGATTCAGAAAATTTTATGGTCATTTAGTCTGACCTCTTTTATAGAATGGGCCACAGGATATCATCCAGTAATTTCTGCAATTTGTCTTCAGCCAAGGAATCTTATCTTGACTTTTTCTGATTTAGATCTACTAGTGACCTTTTGTGTTTATAGGGTAATTTTAATTTTAATTAGAAATTAATATTAGCTTTTGATATTTAAAACTTTTGGAAATTATTCCTTTAAGCCTCACTTACAATCATCCCTTTTTATTGTTCTTGAATGATTTGTTCTTTGATGCCATGGAGATATCTGCCTATATATTGCCAGTGACCTACTGTTTCTTGTAGTCTCTTGATAAAGTGACAAGCAAAAAAACAACAATGATGTTATTCCATTCCCACCAAGCCAGGTATCAGTCCCTGATTTAGGCTACCACTAAAAATGTCAACCTGTAAAAATGTCTGCACTTATTGCATTATTGTGGAACTTGAAATGATGGAGTGTTATTTAGCTACTAAAACTTATTATTTCAGAATAATATCTCATATAGTAGAGCATTATAAGAGTGGGTAACATTTTCTAATAGACCAAATATATACGGTAAATCTAGAAATGCTGAGGCGTGCAGGTCCACTGATGTCAAAGAAAATCTGCCGAAGTTACTTAATACAGAAAATTTCTGATCCAATTAAAATAAGCTGTCTCCAACTTCAGGCTGCATAAGTTTAAATTCAATAAAAGCAGAAGCACATTTTTCCCATACCATTCTAGAATTTCTAATCCCAACATATAATGTATTTCTTGATTGTATAAAGAACGTTTAATGGATAGATGAGGAGAATAAAAGAATAAGCAAATGAAAACTATGATTTCCATGCTATCTTATTAGCAGAATTTGAGCAGCCCCGAAAGATACCCTGTGCATATGCATACAGCCACAGAGAAGGCTGTGGGTGGTAAATTCATTGACAAACAGTTAAAAATAAAACTCAAAGCCCCCTTGGTTAATTGCTCATGTTGCCCGTTTTCACAGTTGGTATTTTCTCAAATGAAAATGAAGTACTCATTTCCAGTATAGACTTTCAGGACAACAAAATGTTCAGCTCTTTACAAACCTAGTAAACTGTTTCCAGAAATGTTGCAACTTGAATGCTTTTGACTCTCAGATATAACACAGGAGAGAACCAGAACAATAACAGTCAGCATCAGTTTGAAAAATTTGGGTGAATGTAAAAATTTTAACTAAGTTAATTATGATCAGTGTCTCTGTGCAATGACACAAGGAAATCAGGTAAATTAAAGTTGTTATATGGTATGGTAGGATGAAAACCCTGTATAATTTCACCGCTTTCCAATGAGCAATCTACAGTTATTTCTTCAGTGAAAATTCATTTCACACATTCTATGATGGGAGTAGCTGTAGTTCTTTTGAGATCCAGTCAGTGAGTGGACCAAAACTGTTCCTCCAACCAAAACTATTTCCTCAACTGGTTGGCTTGTTTGGTGAATAACAGCAGCCCTCACTTGGTATGCAGTAGGGGAGTGTACTCCAAGTGCTTCTTTTTCTCTACTGAGTGTAATTGAATGACACAGTCAGTGTTGTTGATTGCAACAGCTGGCTGGGATGAATCCCCTGGCCGTACTGATCCACAAATTCTTGGAAGGCATTAATAACAATTTAGTTGTACAGAAGGCATAGAAAACATCTTGAGGATGTGATTCTAATTAATAGATTTTATTCTAATTAATAGAGAAGAACTGATTGGGAATATCAAGTTGGGACCTAGCTAGGAAGACTAAGTATGAAATGGTTGCATTCATAGTCTTCAGAATAGCAAAGAGGAAGTACAACAGAACTGAATCAGGAAGGCAGACTTCACAAGAAACAGGAATTGGTATGAAATGTGTGTCACCCTGTGGAGGAAAATTTGAAGTGTTATGAGTGAGAAACCTGGCTAAATTGCATGCTTTTCAGTGATCTCAAACAAAAGAAGAAAACATTTAGAAAATGGAAAGTGACTTGTTGATTCAAAAATAAACATGGAAACACAGAACAAAAATGAAGAAATTAAGTAGAAGACTAACTGCTAACTAAAATGAGCTAGCAGCTGTTCTCTGGTTTTCACTAATGAGCTGGCCACATAAGCAATATACAGCCCTTAGCTCTGGATCTGATATAATACAGGGATTCTGTTGCAGTGAGAAACTGAGACTGTACTTACATCAGCAAAGCAAACTTGTCCAGGAATGTTTCCTGGCATTGATGCCAGCTAACACCACAGAACTTACATGTAGCTTGTAAATGGAACTTCCAAAACTTTGGATATAGGGCAAATTCTCTATGGGAGATGGACCCAGCAATGTTATAACTCTCAAACTATGCTCAGCAATGGCCAGTGCTAGCTGGAATGTGCCAAAACCCTGCCAGGGGATTCTCTGGAAGTTTGAGAGCACAGAGAATTGTGTTCCCGTGCCTGAGAATGGTCCTATGTGTATCTGAATTCATAGACATAGTTTGAAGATATGCACTGCCGACTGCAGTGTATGAAATTGAGGTATGTAGTGGGGATGGACAGCATAAAGGTTACTGCAATAGTTTTGGGGACCTGTAGAAAGCTGAGGAAACCAAATCTGATGTAGTTTTGTTCAAGTTACTGAATTATGCCTTCGTGTTGCTTCAAAAGGCAATATGAGGTTTAGTGAGCCAAACCGGTGCCAAACGATGTGTAAACAATTACCAGTCTAAACAATAGGTGTCCCATGCCCTATTTTAATCGGTATCAGAGATGTGGCTGGAAAGTTGTCGGGGCTTCTATTTGTTTTAACAAAAAGTTCGTCTATTATCAAGTGGTTTATGCAGTTTGTCAATAACCTCATCCTTGAATGACAAACAAAAACAGGTTAGAAAGGGCTTTAACAAATTACAGGCTTTCAGATTGTCTGGGACTGATGAGTTTCAGCCCACACTATTTAAAGTATTAGCTGGCGGAATCTGAGAACTACTAGCAATTATTTTTGAGAACTCATAAAGTCTC
>WKFP01013971.1:570211-597761 GCA_011057875.1 Pterocles orientalis | reverse complement strand
GAGAGTGGTCTAGCAATAACTTCCGCCATCTCCCTCAGCACTCGCGGGTGCATCCCATCAGGACCCATGGATTTATGGGTGTCCAGATTACTTAACCGATCCTTAACCCAGTCTTCATCTACCAGAGTAAACTCCTCCCTTGTCCTGACTTCCTCTGGGGTTTCAGAGGTACGGGGCTCCTCAGGACATGTAGTGGGGATGGACAGCATAAAGGTTACTGCAATAGTTTTGGGGACCTGTAGAAAGCTGAGGAAACCAAATCTGATGTAGTTTTGTTCAAGTTACTGAATTATGCCTTCGTGTTGCCTCAAAAGACAATATGAGGTTTAGTGAGCCAAACCGGTGCCAAACGATGTGTAAACAATTACCAGTCTGAACAATAGGTGTCCCATGCCCTATTTTAATTGGTATCAGAGATGTGGCTGGAAAGTTGTCGGGGCTTCTATTTGTTTTAACAAAAAGTTCGTCTATTATCAAGTGGTTTATGCAGTTTGTCAATAACCTCATCCTTGAATGACAAACAAAAACAGGTTAGAAAAGGCTTTAACAAATTACAGGCTTTCAGATTGTCTGGGACTGATGAGTTTCAGCCCACACTATTTAAAGTATTAGCTGGCGGAATCTGAGAACTACTAGCAATTATTTTTGAGAACTCATAAAGTCTCTTTGAAACTACATGATTTTCTATCAAAAGCCTGGAGGAAAGCAGCTTTGGTCTCATCTTTAAAAAGAGGGAAACAGGGAATTATACACCCGTCACCTTGACTTCGACATGCAAGACAAATACTGAAAGAAATATTTGGAGTCACCTATACAAAACCAAGGAGATGAAATACAGCCAATATGGTTTCATTAGGAATCAATCAGTTTATATTTATAAAACAATGGAGAAATTATAAACAGAGGAGCAACAAATGTAACATATATCTTGATTTTAGTAAAGTCTTAAGCAAATCGGTCAAGGTGAATAAAAAAAGCAAGCATAATAGGCAGATTAAACCAGGAATTGTAACCTGGAAGATATGAAACAAGCTCTCTATTCTGCTCAGCACCTTACAATCTCAGAAGGAATACTAATTCCAGTTTTGGTCACCATATTTCTAGAAATAGTTGGGCAACTGGGAATAGCTAGGATACACTTAAAAGAAGAATTAAACACCAAATGTTTGGTTTATAGGATCAAATGAGGAAACCCTGAACATACTAGTATGTGCAGTTCAAAAATACAAAAAAGAAGGCTGAGGAGTGAATGCAGTAAGCAGCTGCATATGCATAAAAATATATCTGTAAGAGAGAAAGCAATGATTTTCCATTTTTTATTCCAAGCAGTATAGGCCAAGAATTCACAAGTTTAATTGCACCAAGGAAAACTGGACAGTAGGAAAAAATCTAGGCAATAATGATGAAAACCAGCACTGCGTTTGTACTCTGCATGACTCAAACTGACCTGGGATAGTGGAAGCATAGCTGAATGAGGTAGTACAAGGGGCTAACACAATTATGTAGACAGGAAGCTCAGGTTGATGTTTTATAACATAACATCTTATAATTGTAGTATTGAATATTGATTCTGCAATTCTATGCACATCATCTTCTGAAAGAAAAAAGTATTTTTGTTGGGTTTTTTTGGGGGGGTTGTTAATTTTGTTTGTTTGTTTGTTTTTTGCCAAGACCAGATTAAACAGATACGGAGACTATAGAAGTTTCTAGGGAAATGGAATTTTCATTCTCTAGTTAGCACCACTTTCTGGTGCTATATTTACAGTAGTTTCCAAATCTTGATTTATACTTTTCTTTCCTTTAAAGGTTCATTTAAAATTGTTTTGAATACATACACTCCTATTTGAGTCCCAAAAGTGTTTTCCATCATTCTGAGGACTTTATATATATATGCTAACTCATGAGTTCATGACTGCAAAATATCTTTTGCTACAGCTGTTGAAATCAGTAATACAGCTTTCTCGACATGATTTTTCATACAAAAAATGACATGTGGCTACCTACTGAATCAGTAAACTCCTCTTTTTCTCATGTCGTCTTCTGTCTTTACAATCCTTTGGCCTCTAGCGCTAGTGTAGATTCGCTGCCTACACATTTGATAGCTATAGAATATTTAATGCTGGAGAATAAGAGGGAAAAAAGAAAAAGCTTTCTGGCCTACTTTATGGTCTAGTACTTTCACCAATTCTTACAGAAGCAGCACCTTGCAGTCTGCACGTAGGTCTTGTGAAGGGAAAAAAACTGAGTTAACCTTTAAATACTGTAAGTAGTTGTTGCCTTCTGCTTCAGCAAAACATTCTTAAGGAAACTTCCTTACAAACTGTTCTTGAAAGTTACACAGGATAATGTGTCCCTTGGCAAGCCAAAATAAAGATGTACAAATACTGAAAACATTATATTCTTGAAAATATTATTAAATCTTCTACACAGACGGCCTGAGAGTGTAATTACAGCAATCTCTGAGTGTCACGGACACCACTGTTCTCTCAGAGTTGAAGACAGGAACAAAAATATCCATCAGGAGCTAGTTTGACAGTTCTGTATCAGTTATGATTGTCACCAGATGCTATTTCATCTATGTCACCCAAACATCCAAAAATGTTGCAATATCCTTATTAACGTAGGGTTATATCTTTTTAGATATCTAATATAAAATACAACAACAAAACATGTCAATATACAAAGGCTTAATTAATGATGCAGTTTACTTAAAGTTGTAATCTAAACACTTGCTTTTTGGCACATATGTGGAGGCAGCATGCACACCACTGAATTCTCGTTTAAGAATCCCCACTGTTGAGATGCTGCATCTCAACTGGAGAGCTCTTCTGCAATAGTGTTCTAGTAATAGTCTATGGTCATGTATACCAAATTGCAGTACATTGCCACATATTTTTCTGATAAAGGCCAAAACTGTCCATCAAAACTGGGATGAAGCTTATTATGTTGCACATGAATACAAATGATATAATAGTCCTTTGTTTTGATTTTTATCCCTACCACACATAAAAAAAGGAAACTAATGCCATTGTTCATAATGAAAAATATCTTTTTGAAAACCATAGTTAGTGAATAATAACCTAAGTAGGCAGTAGCGTGCCACAGTGGTACAAAAGAAGAACTGTTGTGAAGAAATGCACTCAATAAAGTAAGTATCATTCTACTGAGTTTATGGAATGGCACGTGTAATGTCACAGCAGGTGGCATTTTTGTTATCCTTAAAATGATATACAACACATACCATCTTTTGGCTTAATCGTATGGCAGTACTTATTTGTAGGTCCTGCTCATACATATGTGGGTCATACTTGTATTACAAGAATAAGTGGACATTTGTACTTCCCTTCAGCTTCCACAATATGTTGCAATAATTAGGAAATTATTGAAAGGGTGGATACAGACAGGCTGAATTTATTCTAGTACTGTTTAGAGGTGGATGGATGTGAGACAGCTACAGTGTGGAAGCCAGTTACTTTGATGTGGCATTGTGCATGAGTTAGTGTACCCTAATATATAGTGTAACTCTTTTTATCACAAATGTTGAGCTGCCATCAGCATTTTAATTTGTTCAGAGGGTGACTTAGAGTCAGGATGAAATGCTCAGTTTCTGAGAAAAATATGAGGACAGTTATGTTTTCAGAATACTGATGAAAATTCAAATTGCATTGGTTAGTTTATGCTGTTCATGATAATGTAAACTGAGCAGAAGGAAGATAAAGTTCCCTCTGTAGTTTCTACTTTAACTCCTGGCAAATTCGTTAACCTAGGAAAAATACTGAAATGTGTATGTAGATCTTGAAAACAGGACAAAAGCAAGTCTGACTGCATTGCTGAACAGAAGTGAAACTGAATAAGTGCTGCATGTTCAATGTATAAGCTTAAACAAGACCATTCTGCATTTCTCAGACAATTTTTATTTTTAAATGCAGATGTTTTATAAAGTTCATAATTTTAAGGCTTTGGTATTTCCAATTTTCTATCCTGTTTAAAAGGAGCATAAGGATTTGACATAATTATTACATCTCCCTTGTGTTTTATGGATAGGTCTTATGCAGCCAGGTGCTTCTTGTAACCATTTTTAATCATTCATTTCTGAAAAGGCAATTATAAATTCCCTATCCATGGTAAACATTTAACCTCTCATGTCAGCAGGGTCTATCTTGTTGTCCTAAAGAGATTAAAGCTGTGAAGCACAGACAGATTGTATTAAGTGTTTCAGTTCCCTGGAAATTATATGAGCATCTTACCAACATCAGTCTAATCAGAACACTATTTCCCCTCTTCTGCCTTAAATAGCTTCAGTCCAGGATGTGTATAGGGAGGGGAAGAATTGCTTTAACAAATTTCACTACCAGCTGTTCCTCAAATGGTACAAAGTGACATTGCTAGTGAATAGAGGGTGCTGACTGTTATCTGTGGTTAATAACATCTCTCACTAGCCCCCATTCAGCTGCCAGTTAGCTCAAAGCCATGTCTGCATGACTTTTAAAGGGTCTGCATTAATACACCCAGCCAATCAATGGTTTCTGCCCCTTCCAAAAGGACACTGGTCTGTTACCATTACTAGATACTGTCAACAGAAAATGACACAGGAGTCACAAAAGGTAAAATGGTGTCAATTTAATCAGAGAGCAGACAAAAGGCAAACAATGCTGCCTTCGAAAGGAATATAGCAAGGAGACTCAGAGGTTGGCTTAAGCCACACTTGGCAGGTCCCAGTGAAACCAGATTGAAATTCAATGATACAAAATCCAGCAATGTGACACAGAGGATGAGAGCTGTTGTTTCCATTCAATTAAAATCAGTGACTGCTGCTGGTGTAAAACAAATTTGCCGAAATACCAAGAGAATCTGTATTGTAGGTCAAACTATTTTCCTTCTAAACGAAAAGAAAATAACAGTGGTAAATGCATTAGTGTGATTGTTGTCTAAAGTACATGAAATAGTAATAAAAAAGTCCTCCTGCAATTTCCTCTTCACTATGAAGTTAAACAAAGCTTTACTGAATGAGATTATACCACTGTAAAAACTAAGCAATTTAAAGTGTTTACATATTTCGTATGTTTAGTAGTACATATTTAAGACTTACAGGTCTTATTAAGAGCAATTGAGGGAACTGATGTTGTTTAGTCTGGAGAAGAGAAGGCTGAGGGAAGACCTTATAGCTTTCTACAACTACCTGAAAGGAGATTGTAGTGTGGTGGGTGTCGATCTCTTCTCCCAAGTAACAAGTGACAGGACAAAAGGAAATGGTCTCAGGTTCTACCAGGGGAGGTTAAGGTTGGATATTAGGAAAAATTTATTCACTGAAGGGATTATCAAGCATTGGAACAGACTGCCCAGGGAAGTGGTTGAGTCTACATCCCTGGAGGTATTTAAAAGATGTGTAGATGTTGTGCTTAGGGACACGGTTTAGTGGTGGACTTGACAGTGTTAGGTTTGTGGTTGGGCTCGGTGACCTTAAAGGTCTTTTCCAACCTAAATTATTCTATTATTTATAATAATAGCCTGTAAGAAGTTTAAGATTCTTCCTTTTGGAATACATACTGTGTTGTGCACATAATTTATCAGGAGCTTTTTTATTTTCAGATATTTATAGAAAAATAATATGATATAAATTCATGTTTGTGTGGAAAATTGAATATATGGGTTATCATCAAACCACATAAGGCTTTACAGCCAGTCTAGTTATGAATTTCTTCAATGTGTATCCTATACTCTCAGGATAATGTAACCTGACTGTGTGTCAATTCAAAGTGTGCAGCTTACTACTTCCAATCTGTGATCTTTCTTGTAAGGAAACCTTGGTATTCAGTCAGGAAGGGATCCAAATAGTGTTTGACCCGTCCCACCTGGGTTAGGAGAACGAGCCTCACGTCTTGCAGCCTAGATGCAGATTTACAAACATTTAGGCTCAGGTTCAGGTTGAACACAAAGCAAATATTTGTACATTTCTTTTCTGGTTGATATAAATCAAAAGGGCTATTAGATGTTCCCAAGCTCTAGATCAGTTAGAGATGCTGCCTGTTTCTCTCCACTGACTACATAAGAAACAGCAAGCTTAGATTTCTAGTATTAGGTGGAATAACCTCATGTGTGTACATAAAGAACCAATGATGTGAGGAACTATAAGAAATTTTTTAGAGTTCAGAAAACTCCCCAAATTCTTCTGTCTTCCATGTAAACTATAAAGGTGAAAAGAGATTAGGAAAAAAAAAATCTTTAATTGGTTGTAAATATGTACTTTAAAAATTAAGATTGCAAGCTGCTGGAGTTGATTTAAAAAATTATGATCAGATGAACCAGTTTATCAATTATAGGTAGTATAGGAAGGGTTATATTAATGAACTCTTTGACTAATTTGTCTGCTAAACTTTCCTGTTCTGTTTTACTTACTATTTATTGGGGTATAGTGAGGATTTTTGAGTATTTGAAAGATTTTTACATATGTATAGTTGCTTGACTGGAACTAAACTGAGTATTTGAAAGACCTTTCTGGTCATCTGCATGTCATTTCTGCATATAAACTACTTTAAAAATAAATGAAAGTAACTGTAATCAAAATGACTCTTTAAGATGTAAAGTGACAAGGGCAGGTGCCAGCCTGGTAATAGCTCTTCAGTAATATGGCATCCTACTGTGAAAAACAGCTGGACTGTGATTTATGAATGAGGATTCATTAAAAAAAAATCAGTATAATTTTGCATAGACAATTAATCTGGTGGGAAGCCACCTAAACTTCCAGTTTAAGGCAGACTGCTGTTCTTCTGAATTAGCATGGTCACTCTCCTTGGTGAGAGAGTAGCTTGTGTTGTAAGCAGTCACAAATAAGTAGGCAGTGACACGAGTTGAAGATACAACTACCCAAACCTAATGTGTTGTTCAAAACAGGCCACTCACCCTTGTCTTTATCTGTCCTAACATGAGGCACCTGAAAGATAAGCAGTTATCATAAACAAGGTGTCTATGTCTCGAAAACAGATGGAAAGAGATCTCTCTAGGAAGAAGACACCTCCCATACTAAAACTTTGGATGGGAATACTTGTGTCCTGGAAATACATGTTTTTCTCTGTTGATAGACATTTTATTTTTCAGCCTAAGATCCTTATTTTTTTGAGCTTTAAATTTAGATAACATGAAATGCAAGCCTAATTTCATAATGCTCTAGTTAATTTCTGAGCAGCATCAAGATTTACACAAAAGTGTGCTTTTAAATAGCTGCTTTAAAGAGTTTTAACACTGTAGCATGTAAAAAAAATGTTGACAAATTAGAGTCATGATGATGAAAACATTACTGAGAGTAAGAAAAAGAAAAACTGAAGAAATTTTTTCCATCTTCCAGTGTACAATCATTGGATCTCATCTGTGAAAGAAATTTTGTACATAGTTTTTCTCTATTCAAAGCATTATACTTTCTATGGAGTGTGATTCAAATCTATTTGCTTAAGAATACCTTTAATGGATCTGAGAAGAGAGAAAAAAACTTAAATATTTATTTTTCATGCAAATTGATTAAAGATGACATGATTTTCACTACATAATGATTCATACATGATAAACAAATACAACATGGTCATTAGCCTATTCTTAACATATAAACATGATAAATTTCACACTCAATTTATTTTAGTCTTTCTGACCAATAATTGTCTTTTAATGTTGCTCTGTCTATAGGTTATTCACAGAGAGGAAAGCAAGATATTGCATGCCATTTGACATTACAGTATTCTTACAGGCTCCGAATGTTTAATGTAACACTAGTCTTTTACTTTTGCTTGTATTTTATCTTGCTTTTCTAGAGATTATTTCATTTTCTATTACATTCTAAGACCAGTAACTACTGCTGAAGTATGAATATATATTATAAAATTTAAATAAATATTTAATTTATATTATATAAATTTACATATATTTATATGTGCATATAATAGAAATTTCTATTATATCACAGTGTGTGTAAAGAGCTAGAGTAGACATAACACATTTCTTTACTAGAATACATGATTTCCAGTGTATCTGACTTTTTACTGGACTATGTCTAGAAATTATTTTTAATTAGAAAATTGACATTTGATTTCAAATCACAAAAGAACAGGTTGATATTAATATGGATATACCACTGAAGCAGTAGATGCTGAATAAATTTATGAACTTTCAGTGTGCTACTCAGCAATGTCACCCATGTTATACATTCCTTTTATGAGGTGTGATCAAAAGTATTCTGGTTTTCTGAAATGAAGCATTACTCGGGTGTACACAGACATTTCTTCCGAACTACTGTCTAAGCAACTTGTACACACCTTTTTTTCTTTTTTAATTTTTTTTTTTCTGTGGATGAGAAATAAAAACCAATTAGACCTCGGAAAAAAAGCACAGAGCTAATAGTTTCAATATAATAAAAATGTCAGAGCTAAAGTTGAAAGAAACAGGATTCCAGAGAATCAGACATGTGAATAAGATTCTACAGATTTCCAAGCCTGTTTATGTTTATCCAATAGGCTTCTGTATTAACTAGAAACTGAAGTCGTTGAATTACTGCACTTTTGAAACACCTAATGCCTAACTTTCTGAATTCGGGATTAAGTGGAGTCACTGGAAATCTGATATGAAAATCACCAGATTCAAAGTTGGAATCAATTTCCAAATATTCATATTTAGTTTGGACTTGATTTTTATGTATCTATACTACAAGGTCACTGGCATGAGAATTTTTAAAATGTGTGAGCCAGCAGAAAATGCAATGAATCACAGAATTATAGAATGGTTAGGGTTGGAAAGGACCTTAAATATCATCAAGTTCCAACCCTCTTCCATTGGCAGGGACACCCTCCACTAGACCAGGTTGCTCAAAGCCTCATCCAACCTGGCCTTGAACACCTCCAGGGATAGGGCATCCACAACTTCCCTGGGCAACCTGTTCCAGTGTCATTTCACCACCCTCATAGTGAAAAATTTCTTCCTAATGTCTAGTCTAAATTTACCCTCTTTTAGCTTATACCCATTACTCCTTGTCCTATCACTACACTCCCTGATAAAGAGTGCCTCCCCATCTCTCCTGTAGCCCCCTTCAGGTACTGGAAGGCTGCTATTAAGTCTCCTCCGAGCCTTCTCTTCTCCAGGCTGAACAACCCCAACTCTTTCAGCCTGTCCTCATAGGGGACATTCTTTAACATTAATGAGAATCGAATAGAAAAAAATGGCACAAATGTTGAAAAGCAATTTACTTTTAAATACTAGTTACATACAAACCAGTAAACATCTTTAAAAAATCCCAAAAATACTCTGATTTGTTTGGTCTGTGTTTTTTGTTGAGTGTTATTGGAGGGGGTGTGTGTAGAGGGGCTGTGTGGGTGTGTGAATGGATCCCAAATGTAGCCACTACAGGCTCGGTTCTGTTTTTTTCATGAGTCTGGACTAAAAACTTTTTCCAGACAGAATTTTTTCCACTCTTGAGGTAGAAGTTTCAGATAGGTTAAGTCAATCACATCTTGAAAATTCCTATTTCTCTTCTTGAATTCTTAGTGGGAGTCTAGATAATTATTTCATAAGGGTATCTACATCGCAGATGTCTGAAGTTATTAAGGTTAATCCCATCCCATGTACATCTTTCAGGAGAGATGTTACACTTGATTTAAATGCAGACATCAGCAAAATCTTATTAATATTTACAGAAATACTGTGATTGACTTCTAGGCTTCTACAGAGTGTATTCTTATTTTATTTGCACTCTTCTGAAATCCATAGGATGAGTTTTGCTTTGTTGCATTTTTAGAGTAGAGCATTAACTACCTTACTCCCTTAATATAGTTTGGACATTCAACACTTTAAGAGAAAACAATCTAATCTAGTTTCTGATGTGACCCTTTAATAGCACTTTTATAGACTTTGGGATTTTTGACCAGAAAAGTCAGAAAAGACAAGACATTCCAAAACCAGTAATACAATAGGTGACATATTTTGCCTGTTTTCAGATTAAAAGCTACTTAATATTGATGCAATAAATGGGTTTTGGTTTGAATGGATTTCTTTCTCAACTTCAGTGGTAACTCAGAGAGAAAGAGAATAGTATGCAGGAGTACTTAAGCAATAGTGCATCAAACTTTAAATACAAAGGTGTGGTAGAACAGCTCAGTGAGCAGGGACATCAGTATGTGCACAATCCAAACTTTGATAAAGAGGTCTGAGAGTCCTTGGGACTCTCCTGGAAAACTGCAAAGGGAAAGAGCAAAAGAACTGGTAAACAGCAGAGGGGGGAGGAAGGCTCAAGGACGAGAAAGAGAGGGGTATGCAAATGGACCGCATGCTTAGAGGGCAAGAACTAATGACCACTGGCTGCTGCTATATGCACACTGCGTGCACGCAGGTAACAAACCAATCATGTTAGAAAGCAAACACATGCAAGGCTTGGAATGTTATATATTCCCCCTGAACCCTGAATAAAGCGAACAAGAAGCTTAACTCATATTGAGTGTTGTCTTGATTCTGGCCAGCTCTTTGCAACACAAAGGTACTGGGACAACCCAGCAACATATTACGAACCACTTCTCCATGGCTGTTTTAGGTATAAGATTGTGCTCATACATGAATATCTGCAAAACTAAACAAACAAAAAAAAAAACCAGTTCAGGAGGTGTTTCTGATAGTTGTTCAGCTCAGACACACAATGATAGTACTCCAAGTTATGTCCAGCTCTATTTTATGGTTAATTTGTAATTCCAGTACTAAATTTTACAAATTACATTTTTCTGTAACTTCATTCAGTGAAAAATGTCATTTAACTAAATTCAATTGTAAATGACTTTCTATTTGATCAACAGGGCTGTTAAAATAGTACAGCACTGCAACTGAGTATTCAGGCTGGATAAAGCCCTCTGTAACAAATCTGATCTCATAGCTGACACTGTTTTCAGCCAGAGACATCCTGAAGTCCTTCCAGGCTGAACTAATTTACAATCCTATTCAATTAGGATTCCTAATCACATTAGCAATACTTGCAATACTTTTTTGTTTCTTCCTGTTTTGAGAATTACATATACACTTTGTTCTGCCTCTGCAACATAAACTGTACCAGACAACATTATAGACAGAATCATCACTGAAATCTACAAATCTGCAAATCTTCACTATATTTATTCCATGTGAAACAATCAGGTGTATTCCTTCTCAGGAAACTATCCTGTATTCTATTCTTGCATTTACTTTTCCACACCTTTATGGACTCTTGTACAAAAGTTGCTTCAGGGAAGGCAAGAGTTTGAAAATGTTATAGCAAAAGGGGAGGAGAATCACACAGAGATCTGTAAGTTAAGAACTATTCCACATTCTGAATGTGTCTTGAAATCTCCACAAGAATGAAAATGTAACAGTTCAAGGAAATAAAAAAGGGTCAAGCTCAGGGCTGTGTGAAGATTCTTCATCAGAACAAGGGAGAAACAGGTCCTGAAACATACACATGTGAAGGACAGTAATGTTTTTTTCAAGAGTCAAGAAGAATGCTATTGTGGACACGCTAAGCACCTCTAAGAGCATATGAGAGAATGTGTGGGTGCTGAGCTGAACCCTGACATACAGAAAGGCAAAATGCAAAGATTGGATGAAAGTAAAAAAACTACTTAAGACACATAATCATATGCCGACTTTGAAAACTATTCAGCTGTTTTTGCTGTATTGAAATTCTATTTATTTCTGACTATGATGTCTAAAAGCAGGAAAAGAAGTTTGAAACTGGTGGTAGTGTGTTCAATGCAAAAGAAATAATTCTTACAGTTAAGGGTTTTTCGGATGTGTATTGGGATGTCAGTGCTGGATTTGGGCCATTTATTTCTTCAAGTGGATTGCTTACATTGCCTCCACTTTTACTGTCAACCCAAAAGGTGATAATGAATTTTTCATCAGTAGATGCAGCAGGCAAACATTTATTTTGGTTTTCTGATACTTGGGAATATTAGAGACTGCCACTCATTTTTTTCCCCATTGGGATCAGGATGATACTAGTTTTAAACTGTTGGCTGTCAGCTTTGACTTCCTTTTACTATTTAAACATATTTTAATTCTACTTACTGGCCAAGAGAAAAAAAAAGGAGAAATTTTTTATTTTGCTTACTTTTTGATTAAAGCCCCGTGTAAAGTAATTTATGAGAAGCAATTCACTTTTGTTCTTTGTGATGATGATGCACAAAACCTTATTGAAAACAGATGGAATCTAGTACATCTGTGGATTCATATCCTTCTCCTTGCAGATGACAGAAAAAAAGGGCTTTGGTAATTCTTAACATCCAGTTTTTCTTTTTCAGGAATAATGTAATTAGCTCCTGTTTTTACAAGTGCATGAAATAACAGATCACCTCTTGGTGACAAAGTTTAAGAGCATCTCAGACTTCAAATGAATTTATCAGGTCAGTTGACCACATATAGGCAAGACGTCCCATCAAGCCACCTTCCAATTTTACAGACACAGAAAGGGGAAAAATGGTGCTTTCCCCCAGAATGCTTATTCTGGTTTCAGATACCTGATTCAAACAAAGTGTTTTCAGATTCTATCTATTTGGGACTGTAGTCACCCGAAGCTATTTCAATGGTCGTTGAAAGACTATAGCATATTCTTACAAGTGATTCAGTTCACCTCATCATTTCTGAAAGATTTTTCCTCTTTCTCTCTCTCTGGATAAAAAGATGACAGAAAGAATCTAGGTCCAAATGTCCAGTATAATCTTCAAGAGCTAAGTAACAAGAAAGAAAAAATATGAAAGAATTAATTATGACATATCTATTCTCAATCTCTTATGTATTTTCAAAGATAATTTTCATATTAGAGTTTCAAAGGTAAAGTAAAACTTTTTGTAAACAATATATATTTCAAAAAGTTATCCTAGCCATTAGAATGGTTTTGGCTTTCATGGCCTCCTTCTCCCAAGATATTCCTATGAATGGGTTACAAGTTCTGTCAAAGCTTGTTCCCTTACACCAAAGTTGTGACAACAAATGTAATTTAAAATAACACTCACAGAGGGAGCATTACCATCTATGGACTCTCTCAGAAACATTTCTGTCTTTGATACTATTGGACTGTGGGTGTATACTATCCCCTCCAGGTCTCTCTGCCAAGTCCCTCTCCCAGGTTCCCTATGCCTTTGGTCTAGAAGTGCAGATTTAGATTAGTTTAATAGGCTTGTCCTGAACTTTATCTTCAAATGAAGATAACCTAACACCTGCTGAAAGAATTGTATACTGATTACCAGAGATGGAATTTGTCTGTACAGTCACTTTAAGAAAAATAAGTTGTTTTCTTAGAACAACTACTTCCCTGAGCTTTCTTCCACCTTCCATTTTTACTTGTAATGTACTGAACAGTGTGAAAGTTTTTCTGTGTGGTGGAAATAGTTATTCATGAGGAATCCAGTCTTGGACAGATGCACAAACAGTACAGACTCTTTAAGAAAATGTTTTAAAAAAATCATAAGTACCATAGGGTAAGTAATTTTTAGCCCTGTTTAAGTAAGTGCTGTTTTGTGCTTAAGGTTGTTGTATATTGAATGAAGCATTGAACAAACTCTGAAAGATCTTTCTCATTTCCCACTGCCACGCATGCATGAGAAAAATCAGTCAACCAAGGAAAATAAAGAGATAATGAGAAACTAAGAATTTATTTACATTCCCAAGAGGCTGTATTTGTTCAGACGTGATAGTTCCTCTGCAACTTCAGAGTTTAAAAGGAGGATTTCACCTGAAATCCTGAGTGAAGGATTCTTGATCCAGAGAAAAGAAAAAATAAGAACGATAATAAAATAATCTTCTTCCTCAGAGAGATAAAAGTATAAAATTAGGGTTTTCTTCTGAAGTTCTCTCAAGAAAAACCCACACAAGAAAAGCTTTAAAAAAAAATTAATGAGATATGCGAGAAGAAATTGTCAGTACCTAAGATAGATCCTGTAGATGTAATTTCTTTTTTTCTGGACAGATATATAATCTGAAAGATACTTACAAAATTCTGTGTGCATAGATAAAACAAGAGCTTGCTATTCTGAAGAAGTAAAGAGGATGGAGTTTTTCCATGATTGTGGAGTATCTTGTTTTTATTTTAAAGCCAAAAAAAAACTTTTCAAAAAGCTAAAATAAATCCAAATTTTCAATTTTTTTTTAAACAAATGTTCCTAGAATATCCTGGTAGGTTATTTAAGTACATTTACATCTACAGGAAATGACTCCCAACACTAGTCAAATATATGAAGAATTAGCATCTGAACTTCAATGAATACAATTACACATTTTAAATAGATACCTAAATACCTTAGGTATTTATTCCAATGTGTTTTAGTTGATGTGATCTTTCTAAATGCTGAGGCCTGGTGAGACCTCATCTGGAATATTGTGTCCAGTTCTGGGCCCCTCAGTTCAAGAAGGACAGGGAACTGCTGGAAAGAGTCCAGCGTAGAGCCACGAAGATGATGAAGGGAATGAAGCATCTCCCTTACAAGGAAAGGCTGAGGGAGATGGGTCCCTTTAGCTTGGAAAAGAGGAGACTGAGGGGTGACCTAATTAATGTTTATAAATGCTTGAAGGGTGAGTGTCAGGAGGATGGAGCCAGGCTCTTCTCTGTGACATCCAGTGATAGACAAGGGGCAATGGGTTCAAGCTGGAACATAGGAGGTTCCACTTGAATGTGAGAAAAAGCTTCTTTGCAGTGAGGGTGACAGAGCACTGGAACAGGCTGCCCAGAGAGGTTGTGGAGTCTCCTTCTCTGGAGACATTCAAAGCCCACCTGGATGCGTTCCTGTGTGATCTGATCTAGGTGTTCCTGCTCCGGCAGGGGGATTGGACTAGATGATCTTTTGAGGTCCTTTCCAATCCCTAACGTTCTGTGATTCTGTGATTCTGTGATTCTGTGTGTAAAAGCTTCTGCTTATTATGCTGTTTTTAGAAAATTGTTTGTTAATCACTTCATGTATTATGAATGAATATCAATAGTATAATGTAATATCAATGAGTATCAGTATGCTGAAGCTTACTGACATAATTTCTGAATAAGAGTAAAAAAGTGAGAAGAATTTGTACTTGTTAGTTCTTATCAAATGTCAGTGTTTGTGGAGGTGGGCAAACCAAATTTATGTAATAGAACATAATGTAAGAACACCTAAGAGGGCATATAACTGTTTCAGAGATACACTAAATATTGTAACTGGTACACAGTATAGAGGAACACAGTTTTTATTCTTTCACTGACCAATCTTCCTCTGTTATTTGGTCCAAATGAAAGCCTTATCTAGCTTTTAAAACTAATTGAACTCCTCAGTTTTCAAAAGCCTTTCACTTCATCATTGTTTCTTCATCTTACTAAAAAAAAGGGGGGATAGTGACATGTTTCTGTTCTATACAGCTGTACAGGAGGTATTAAACTATGTATTTGTCATGGAGTCTTGCTAATTGAAACATAAAGTGCAGATTATGCTCATCAAAAACATCTTTATGGTGACTGAATTAATTCATGTTATTTAGAGTACAAATACAGCCGAAGTGGTTCCTTTAAGAAATCTGGCTTTCTAGATCAGTTAAACATCAAACAAATCTACTTTACACACAAAGTGCCTTCATAATAAACAGAATGCGTCGCTCAGATTTTATGTATTCTGCAGGTTATGGAAACTTTCTGTAAAGACTTTGGTGACGCCTCGTGGAAAATTTTGAAAGTTTTTTTTTTCAAGTAATTCTGCAAATATTATCAAGTATTTGTTTTTCCTTTCTCACTGTAAGATACATTATCTAAGATAACAGCTGTTATATCTCTGAGTCATTCTCTCTAAAGGTAATAACTCATTATTTGTGCATGATACCTATTCTGAGTCATGATATACACGACTATTTTGTTCCTTTTATTATTTAAGGTCAGGAAGGGGGCACTAATGGCAGTATTTCCATTTTGGTCACTGTAGTTGTGAATGTCTTTGTTAGTCTTAAGCAACTTATCTAGCCTGAGGCATCTCTAGAGGACTGCAATAATTATATTTTCTTATTCCCCCCTCCCAAGTTATGAAAGAAAATGTTTATCATTCTACAGTATAGCTAACTCAGTAACACAATTTCTGTATGCATGGGCTAAACATCAGTTATGGCACAATTCCTGTTCATACTTGAACATTTTACTTTCTGCGATGTGTCTTTGTATCTCTCTGTTAATTATAAGTCTCTTAGATGACAGTTAACTGGTGAAAAGAAAGGGTGAAGGCTTGTGGGAGTCAGAGTGGGTTGTTTAAATGTGACTGGAAAGAACTTAAATCTGAATAAAATTATGTGCCTGTTTTGGGTAAATTTACCACCCGTATACTTTTTGCATGTAACTGAAAAACAAGGGAAAACAGAGGGCACAAGAAAGACAAGAAAATTAAATAAATATACCCATAAAGAATCAATTGAAAATAAAAAATAGTATTTTACTTTTCTTTCTAAGCAGAAAAGAAGAACATTCCATTGAAACAGAATTCTATATGTTGTCTATTTCTTTTTCTTTAAGCATCCTTTACTGGATATTATCAGAAGTAAAATTTGGGTTGGACTGCAGTTTACAGATACAGCATGGGTCCTTTTATTTTCTCATATGGATTTGTTCAGAAAGGAGAATACATGAAAGACTGTATGTGAATAATTGTCATGACCCAGCTCATAAAACTACCCTGGGTGGGATGAGCGGGGTTTGTGGAGTTTCTGTTTATTCCGTTGGGGCAAATTAAGGTGAGACAATACCAAAGAATTGAATACTGGCTTGTAACTTTAATGTATGTAATCGTTTAGGGGAAAAGGGAAATGGGGGATATAAAATGTGGAAGATAACAGAATTATAAAAGAAAACAAGTTACTTGGTAAAGACAACTCATGACAACACTACCAACTGCCAACAACACCAAATCTTACAGCAAGGTGATAATGACAGCATAATTTCCAAAAATACTAAAAAACCTGCAACCACTCCTAAAACTTGCAGTCACTTAACCTGCAACGGTTCACAACACTTCCAATTACTTTTCAGTACTAAAATGAACAATCTACAGAAAACCTGCTAAACAAGCCCCAAAAGGAGCTGGCATAAAACTTATAAGGTGTTGCCATATGTGCCAGAGAGAGAGAGAGATCAAGAGATGCTTGAAGCGAAAAAGAAAGGAAAAGGAGAGAAGAGAGATAAAAGTTTTCCACTCTTTAGACCTTCAGAGACGAGCAGTGACATCTTGTGGGAGGGTTGCTCAATCAGTCTGGTGGACGTAAGCCCCTTCTCTTTGTTTATTCACCTTTTATAGACAAAAGTTCTCAGGTCTCCATCTCACTTTCTTCAATTAGCACAGGAAGCGGAGAGGGGTGTCTTCTTAGCATGGGGAGAACCATCTTTCTGCGCATGTGCAAGAGGGGGAAGGGCAGAATTAGCCCTTTCAACCAATTGAGTTGGAGGTCGTGCGGACCCCTTATTAGATTAACTTTGGCCTTCTTGGCACCTTCAAGCTAGAGGTATCGGTCTTACTCAGCAAGGCTTTGCTACTTTGTTTTAAGAGCAAGACTAGGTCCTTTGTTAGTGAAGGGAGTAAAGCCTTCGGTGCATTCTTTGCTGCTTCTTATCAGCAAGGGTGTCCTGGGTGAAGCAGAAACAGAGTTAACTCTCTTCATAATAGCTAGCAAGAGGCTGTGTTTTGGATTTTTGCTCAGAAGAAAACTGATAAAAAGTGATATTTACACAGCTGCCAAGGTCCGCAGACCAGAGAAGCTGGAAGGGAGCACAGCCCCAGTTACTAGCCCAGGATTTGATCTTAGGTTCAGGATTGAGGCCCAAAGTGGCCAGTAATCTATTCCACAACACACACATCATGCCCAGTATATAGGCGAGGACCCTCTGTAAGATTGTCCGTTTTGGTTCTGGGTCTCTTTTGCTCCGGGTCATCTCGCTCCAGGTGGTCACTCTCCCAAGGCCTTTCACCCCACCCTGGTCAGCTCTTGGTCTGGGATGCTCGGACTGTTATCTCCGTTCTGTGAGTGCGGTTTCAGGATTCTCCCTGCTCCGACATTGTTAGCCGGAAAGAGGCTGAGTCTTGGTCATCGGGTAGGAGGGGCAGTGTCGCTGTTTATCACTCGTTTGTATATTTGTATGTAGTATTATTTTCAATATTATTGTAGTTTAGTTATTAAATTGTTCTTATCTCAACCCACGAGTCCTTTTTTCCCTTTACCCCTTCAATACTCTCCCCTATCCTGGGGTGGGGGGGGGGATTGCATGAGTGGGTGTGTGGTTTGGCCCCCAGCCAAACAAAGGGATAGGACTAGGAGTCTACAACCAAAATGCTTTGAGACATCAAAAAGTCTTGCCTCATCAGGGCCTTGACAGGCAGCTGCAGTTTTCTTGTAAAACTGCATGGATAGTCTGTTACAATAATGCAATGTTTTTAAAATGTAAATCAACTATGTATCTGGTCTTTGTTCTCTTCCTCTCTTCCCTTATGCCCATTCCCAATCAACCAAACAAAAGAAGGAAAGAAAGAAGAAGGCATTGACAGTGGCTTTATGATGAAGGCCAGTTTTGCACTTAGAGTAGGAATGTACTGGTTATATTTGAAGTATACTACATACTCCTCAAAATTGCACTGTTTACACCAGCATTTACTGGTTGAGGTTTTAAGTATGGACAGAATTTTCTCAGAATTTACAAATAAATCTGTTTCTTAGAGTATGAGTTAATTTTAAAACTTGTTTTTAAAATTTAACACTTTCTATCATAATTTGTCACAAATCTTTTAAATAATAAAATAGTTTTCCAGACCTACAATAAAATAGTTCTTCAGACCTGCTGTTTGGTACACAGGCATTACCGATTGTCCAAATACTAATTTTTAGGTTTTTTCTTTTTCTGCTATTACACATATATTTCAGTGACTTGAAAAAGTGACTATTTGTTTTCAAAATGGCACTTCATTTCATTTTTGGACACAAGAACAGTACCATATTTGAGGAGATGTGGAGGCCTAATTTTATTTATTTTAAAATTGTAACTGTTTATGCTACTTCCCACTCTATTTTCTTCTTTCAGATACTTCTTTAGTCTACCTTTTTACATATTAAGGACAGAGAACTCAGTACATCTTTTTCAGTCCTTAAAGCAGAAGAGCAAGTGTTATATACCCCCAAATTTTAATTTCATTTCCTTAGATGTTCATTATACAAGACCTGGAAGGCTAGGATAAATCAACATTTATTCTGTTGATTTCAAAGGCTCCCGAATTTCAAGTTCTTCCTGCTTTTGCATAAATAGGTGAAAATGAGAAAACTCTACTTCAGTCAGCAGTTCAGTAGCAGATGATTAGGTTTTACAGAGCAACAAAAATAGCAATGTCAACCTGTGAGTTCAATTCAAGTTTCCTCTGACAAAAACATCAAGGTTAGCTGAGTAGAATAGAAGTGACAAAAATATAGTTACCATTCTTATTATACATTTGTTCTTCTTACCTGTTATCTGCCACACATTGCTAACAGCAGGAACTTGACAAAAAAAGAGCAGAGGTATAGTAAAACTAAAACCATTTAGTATTTTGGTAGAACAGTTCACCTGACTAAGGGGTATCTTGGTCCAGGTTATTGTAGGCAATGCAATGGAAGACACAAGCATTTTCTTACGAGTTTTCAGAGTACTGTCATTAAAAATGTTAGCTCTTTTATCTGGGGAAATCACTGGTCATATTCCCTTGCTTAAAATTATGTATTTCTTCAATTTGATAGTAATTCTGATTAGGTTCCCTCCTTTCAGCTCCATAGAGTAACTCTCTGTCAAGTGATATTGCAGAATCACTTTCCAGAATCAATAAGAATACCTTATGTCATTCTCATTTTTGACTCTAGTTATACTCTTTAGGTTTTGGTACACTGAGATAGTAAACTTGAAAAAAAAATTATTTGGAAGTCTCGTGAGATGTCCTTTCCAGACATCATTAGTTTTCAACATGTCTTTTCAACACTGTTATCATCTGTGATACTAATGCTACTGATTTTCATATCAAAAGTGTTAATTAAAGTTATACAGCACTTAGTGAAAAGTTTTAGTATTATAAAGTGTTATTTCGTTAATAATTTCTTCCTTACATCTAAAGCAATCTGATTGATTACTCTTCCTTTTCTTCTTTTTTATCTACAAATTAATCTTTCAAGTTGATTTAGTGCATTTATTCATAAAAACATTCTTATGAAATGTTCTAGTAAGTAAAAAACTATTATGAGTTGCACATTTTTTGTAATTTGAAAAAACTGTAGGCATATCTTACTGATGCTTATGCATGATAATTTTTATCTCTAGCTTTGAATTAGTTTTCTACATCTATCTGATTTAGAGATGCTTTGTAATAGGCTGGAAATCCTGTACAATTAACACTAGAACTGTTTCAGGTGGTCCAGTTGATGTTGACAGCTATAATGAGTTAGGGAGCTTTCCTGGATTAAAGGGATTGGTTGAACTAAAGACAAAGGATCAGCTTCAGCAATGAGATGCCTGGTTAAAATATTGGCATTCCTGTAACACTTAACAGACACTACCAAGTCCAGTTTTCATCAAGAAATGGGGGAAAATTGTTTTTTCCCTGAAGTATAAATATGACATTTATATACATCCATGTCACGTGCATAAATGTTTTCACTTGTAAGCATAGTGCCAATATAAAGCAAGGAAAAGAAAAGAGAACCAAACCATACTCCAGAAGAGGAAAAGGAGCAGGGAATAATGCACTGAATTTGGAAAATCCAGAACTAATAAACCAAGCCAATATGTGTGTGTGTGTTTGTGTGTATTTTCAAGTGAGACTCATATTTAGCACTATGCTAGCACAGTCAGCTTCTGTCCAGAGATTGAGAATACAGTAATGCAAACTTCTTTTCATAGTCAGTTTTGGCTTTCTTCTTCTTCTGTTGTATATTCGTTGTATATACCAACACAGGAAATCCCAGAGCTTAGAAAATAACTTTTTTGATGTCCAGCAGAAATACTGCTTGCATTTCCCAAGAACATTGCCACCCAACTCAGTTATGAGATTCAACTCATGGTACTTATTACATTTTCTCAGGAGGTTGCTGTGGTGGGTTGGCCCTTGGCTGGGGGCCAAACCACAACCCCCGCTCACACAGTCCCTGCCCCCACCCAATAATAGCGGAGAGAATTAAAGAGGTAAATGGAAAAGAGGACTCGTGGGTTGAGATAAGGACAATTTAATAAGTAAACGACAATAATATTGGAAATAATACTATATACAAATATGCAATGTGATACACAGTGATACTACCCCTCTCCACCTGATGACCAAAGGCCCAGCCTACTCCCGGCCAACGACCCCGGAGGAGGAAGGGAAAAGGTGATACACAATGATAGTGCCCCCCCCACAAAGCCTCAGCCTGTTGCCAGCTGATGATCCCCAGACACCGCACTCACGATTCCCCCAAACGGGGTGGGGGAAAGGGTTCACCGCTCCCGGAGGCACTCACGGAATGGAGATAACAGCCCAAGCATCCCAGGCTGAGAGCTGACCGAAGCAGGGGAAAAACAGCTAATGATCCCTCCAGAAAGGGAGGATCCCGAAACTCACAGAATGGAAATAACAAGCGTCCCAGGCTCCGAGAGCTACTGGCGTCTGTGGAGGGGAAGGGCCTTGGGAGAGTGAATGCAGTTACATGAAGAGAGATGATCTGGAGCCCAAGGGAAGTGAAAGAGGGACATTTCTCGGAAGGGTCCTCACCTATATACTGGGTATGACATGCATGGGATGGAATAATAATTGGTCAGTCTGGTTTCAATCTGAACCTAAGAGCAAATCCCAGGCTAGCAGCTGGACTGTGTCTCTCTGCTTGTCTGCTGACCTTGGCAGCAGAACAAAATATCGGGTCTTTATCAGCTTCTCCTGAGCAGGAATCCAAAACATAGCTTCTTGCTAGCTATTTATGAAGAGAAGGAAAAAAAAATAACTCTCTTCTACTCAATCCACGACAGCTGCTACGCTCTCCATGCTCAGCAACAGCCCCTCTCCACTTCCATAAAACAACATCTAAGCTCCATAAAGGATCGTTTGTCTGTAGAATCCTAAATACAGTCCTTACACAGAAGAAGCACTCCTGTCAAAGACCATCTGAAAAGAACATCACAGGAACATCATCTGTTCCTCTGTTGGGGGTGGTTAGCATCTTTAGCCTAGTCATGTAGAACTGTGATAATTGTGGTCTCTCAGCCTCGTCGCAGTTGGTGTCATTCTTCTGTGGTTTGTTAGCCAGTGGAAATAATTCAGCTGTATGCACTAAAAGTCAAACTGTACCAAAATGTACAGAAGTGTTACTCAGGAACTAAGTTTTGATGTTTTGCTCATCTATTCATTTTTTCTTGCTTGCTAATAACTGTTGGAAGACATTTCTTTCACCTTTCTTCTAACCTTTTTGAACTTCAGCTTGTTAAGATTTTTTTGTACTTTTTTCTTTTTTTTGCCAAAGTACACTTTTTTTCATGGAAGTCAAAAGTTTTCATGGAAAATACTAGTCATGATAAAACATTTTAGGCTACACGGTGAAATTATTCATTATAGAAGGCCATTCTACAGAATAGCCACTGGCTTAGTGGTTCAGTTGATCATCTCAAGAGTGAGCAAAATTTTAACGTCTACACTAAGTTATTTAAAAGAAGAATTAAATTTGTCTCTTCCTAAAGTCAAACAAGTACCCTACATGCCTCCATGCGTTTGAAGGGATTGTGTGCCTTATGATAAATTTCAGTTTTATGCTGGTGGAAAAATGTAAATCAATTTTACTCTCTTGACATTATATATGCAAAACAGAATTCTTGTTTAACAGACAATTTTAATATTTCTCGTAAAATTTCCTTATTTACTCCCCAGAGCCCCAACCTGTGGTGATCTCCTGCATTGTGACAGCTCAAATCTTACTTGCTTTGTTACTTTACCCTTCAATAATTCAAATAACATAGTTCTAGGTTTGAAATCTAAAGCAGTCCATAGTTCTTTTCTGACATAAATATTCACAAAGACTCCTTTTCTTTTAATCCAGATAAAAAGTTAAATTCACAATATTCTCACAGTAAAATGGAAAAATAGAAATAAAATGTACTTGACACAAACACATGAAATACCAGATTCTGTCTAAACATACCTAAGGCATAAATCCTACCGTTCAGCTTACAGTTTATATTTCATCCCTCAGTTCCCTAAATGAAGGTAAATCATAGAAATGAGGCAAGTAGGAGAGAAAAAGTGTTAATTTCTTTTGCTCAATCATATTACACTTTGGAATGACCAACAGTATCCCCAATAGTCACTAGCTACTACTCCAAAGGTCTCTCATGTTTTCTGTACTATATCTGATGGCTTTTTATACATTGGATATCTCAGAGGAACTCAAATGACACTTCAAGCTTCTGTTTAGGCTAGTGGCTTGGGTTCTGTATACTTATTTCTTTCTGATCAAGGATAACATACAAATATAAGCCTGGTGCAGAATTATTTAGTACCAGAGGCAGCTACATCACGTAAATCTTTCATGTACCCCTCCCTCATGATTGAAATTTCATTCTGAAAATGTTATTATGAAGTAAAGTTACAGTAAGCAGAGGATAGTTATTACATATTTTTATTATTTTATTTTTCAAATACAATTAATAATTCTACCATAATTATGTAATCTTATAGTCACAATAGCATGCACCTTGAAACTGCCATTGGTATCTACATGCAAATCTAGAAAGTCAGTAATTTAAACCAAATTTATTAGTTAGTATTTGAAAGTTATGTAAACAGGCATGAGTTCATATTTAAACAACAGTAGCAACTTCCACAGCATCTGAGCATTCAGGAAGACTTAATTGCTAAAAATGAGTTTCCAATGCCAAAAGGAAAGTGCAGTTTATAGCTGCTGGTACATAAAACATCTGCTATGGTCTTTTTCCCTATTAGTTGTTTTTTTTGTTTTTTTTTTTCTATCAGATACAAAATCATGGTTTTAAATATCATTCTCACCAAGCTTGGTGGCAAAATGTCTCAGTTCAGGAAACTAGACTTATGAATTTTTTAGTTTTGTCTTTCTCTTTCTTTACAAAAAAGATTCCATGGAATTTCTTTCTGAAATATCTTTTAAGCCACAAAATAATTATTTCCTGTGTTGTCTGGGAAATAGCTTTAAGTAAACCAAAAAAGTCACAATTAGTTTGGTATACAAATGTTGACATGGAGAATTACACTGGTATAAGTTCAGAGTTTTAAGTGAGCTGACATATACTATGCTGGTGTGACTGGTGAAATTTCTGCAAATGTGGATTTCTGCTGTTGGTAATGGGCATCTCTATTTTATGAAGCTTTCCGGTGGGCCCTTTGCCATGACAGCATGACATAATATTATGGACTCAGTGGACAGTTGCCAAGGAATTTTCTGTCAGGCAGTTTGTGAACTGATTATGGATACTTCATAGGCTACAAATTAGTTCAACGGGATCATTACTTACAGCAGAATCATCCAAAAGTTTCAAGTATCTGCTTTTAAAAAAGCATCAAGTTCAAATTAATCATGGACTCATTAGTTAACACAGCTCCAGACAGAGCACTATGAATCTTGTAGGTGACATGAGAATTTCTTTGGATTACCATCTCAGGTGCTTTTCTTGGGACACACTTCACTTGCCTGACTGTTAGCATCTAGTGTCCTTTAAAATGCTCTAGAGAATACCTCCTGTAAGCCACTTGTATTATTAGTGCCATCCTGTTTGGATGTCTTAATTACCCTAGGGTATTTCAAGCAGTATCAGAGAAGGAAATTTAGGTAACTGAATAGATCCCAAAGTCAAAATATTCAGTGGAACTCGGAGCTGTTAGGCTTCACTTTAGAGATCTCTTCATTTCATTTACTCCACACAGGAGTCTCATGTCAGTTTAGATGCTCCATGGAACTCCCACTTCCGGGAGTATCTATCTGCATCGTTATCTATGAGCCTCTGCAGATGTCTTGGACATCATAATGACACGAGGTGCCTATGTTGTCTAAAATCTGCCCTTGGCTTCTAAAAGTTAGCAATTTGTGAGGTCTCCAGAGTTCTTCTGGAGACCAATACACCAAGTGTCATTTGTGACACCTTTCAGTTCAAGCAGAGTGTATGTCTTCCACAGGTCTTCTGACATTTCTACCAGCACATTTTGGATGTTTTGGATACCCTAGGTCCTCCAAAGGTGCTTATCTGTGGGCCTCTAAATTCCCTGTACAGTCATTCAGTGGAGATAATCTTCTCCAGAGGCATCGATCTGAACTGTTTTAGACACCAATCTTCAGATGAAACTAAAAGCACCTGGAAGTGATTTTTCTCAGACTTAAATATACGACATAAAAGTTTTTATCACTGTTTCAAATGCTGTAGGATATCCAAGACTTCCATGTGTGGCTGATAAATATGTCTTGGGAACAGTTGGAGACCTGTGTCCTGGAGTAACAACTAGAGCACAGACAGGATAGCCAATTGCATTTTTAATGGTACTGCAAATGGACAGCTGAATGAAGACCTTAACTTTTAGAAACCAAAGATAAAGCAGAAGAATCCCACCACTGGCCTATTGAAAAAAAAAAAAAAAAAAAAAAAGGTTGAAGTTGACTGGGATGATGTGAATTCTTGAAAAAGTACTGAATCTTCAGTCTTTCAAACACAGGACTTTCATGCCTGTCTCCAGGAGGGAATTAAGGCTGGTGAAATCTGTCTACCTCTACCTACCCGGTGGTAAAATAGAAATGGATATAATTTCAGATACATCATGGTCTCCACTCTTCCCTTTTGTGTGAATTACATTCTGAGAATATCTGAAAGCCCTGTTGTATGCATTTGTGCACACAGATGCTACTTTCTCTATACTCTGATGTGGCTAGAAGCTTGGCTGATGTGTCTGTAGGCCTCCTAAAGTGAAGGTGGCCCACAGACAACTGGCTGGGAGCATATGTACCATAGGTTGCACCTTTCTACATATACATGTGTGTACCTACACGCTATTCATTTTTATACTGATTATGGCAGAATTTATGAAAAAAACAGGTTTTGAAAATAAAGTCTGAACTAACATAAGACCTATTGAGGAAAAACTAAGTTCTATTATAAATCATAGAATCACGGAATCATAGAATGGTTTGGGTTGAAGGAGACCTTAGGAGAATGAGTCCATAAAAGGGATAAAGCTGAATATGTGTTTTGATTGATGTAGATGCCCTTGAAACCTTTGGGATGAAATATACTATTCTTATACAAAGGGTTATTAATTTTACTTAATCTTTTTGATGGCTGCATCACATAAAATAATTTGTTTATAATTTGTTTCTGTTGTTTCAGGATGTGTTCATGATAACAAATACTGAAAAATCTTTGGAAGAGAACATCAAAATACTATAAAACAGATTCAGATACTGCATCCCACTGATGGTTGCCTTGTTCAGAAACTTACTTGTTACGAAATCTGCAATTTTTTTTACATTTTTTGAAAATTATATGTTCACTCATTAGTTTCAATATGATTATGTTTTAACATCCATGTAAAGCAGTGTATGTGGGAGTGTGTGTTTGTGTGTGAGAGAGGACTGGAGGAAAGGAATACAAATAACACTTTACACTTTATTTTTATGAAAAACAACAAAATAACACATTTTCTGGTGACCAAGCTAACTGCTGGATGTAACATCTTGGTACTCACCAGAGATGCATAAATTTTTCATAATTGTCTCACTAATCATTTCCTGTGTTCTAGCTTGTTAGTATATGAAAATCATACATAATAAAGTCCAGAACTAGTCCTCTTACACAATATTAATTATGCCCATAAAAACTTCTATGGGAGAGTCACTCCTGATTAAGCATTTTCAGCACTGCTAGCCATAACAAATATGATAGACAGTTGGCTTTAAGTATTATTTATACATATACAATTACGGGCTTGGAGTTTCCAACTCCTTTAAAAAACTGTTAAATTTTTATTGGTTAGTAAAAGTAGCACTACTGTGATGGGTTTGCCCTTGGCTGGGGGCCAAACCACACACCCACTCACGCAATTCCCCCCCCCCACCCCAGGATAGGGGAGAGTATTGAAGGGGTAAAGGGAAAAAAGGACGTGTGGGTTGAGATAAGGACAATTTAATAACTAAACTACAGTAATATTGAAAATAATGCTATATAAAAATATAAAAAGGAGTAATACATAGTGATACTTCCCCCCCCACCCTGATGACCAAGGCTCAGCCTGTTCCCAGCTGATGATCCCAGAGCAGGGAGAGTTCCGAAACCTCACTCACAGAATGGAGATAACAGTCTGTGGCGGGTTGGCCCTTGCCTGGGGACCAAACCACACACACCCGCTCACACAGTCCCTGCCCCCACCCAATGATAGGGGAGAGAATTAAAGAGGTAAAGGGCAAAGAGGACTCGTGGGTTGAGATAAGGACAATTTAATTACTAAACTACAATAATATTGGAAATAATACTATTTACAAAGATGCAATGTGATACACAGTGATACTGCCCCTCCCCACCTGATGA
>WKFP01013971.1:470847-560496 GCA_011057875.1 Pterocles orientalis | reverse complement strand
CCCCCCCCCCGCTCTGTCTATGGAGAGGAGAGAGGCTGAATGTATCTCGTCCTTGAGGACAAATAGCAACATCCTAGCAATAGCTATAAACGTTCTTCTCTTATCAATTCTCTCCTGAGCAGGAATCCAAAACATAGCTTCTCGCTAGCTATTTATGAAGAGAAGGGAAAAGGAAAAAAAAATTAACTCTGCTTAACCCACGACACAGTCCGAGCCTCCCAGACCAAGAGCTGACTGGGGTGGGGGAAGGGAGAAAGGCCTTGGGAGAAGGAACCACTTGGAGCGAGACGACCTGGAGCAAAAGAGATCCGGAACCAAAAGGACTGATCTTCTGGAGGGTCCTCACCTGTATACTGGGCATGATGTGTGTGTTATGGAATAGATAACTGGCCACTCTGAGTCTCAATCCTGAACCTAAGATCAAATCCTGGGCTAGTAACTGGGGCTGTGCTCCCTGACAGCTTCTCTGGTTTGCAGACAGCCAGAGAAGCTGAAAGACCTTGGCAGCTGCGTAAACGCCACTTTTTATCAGCTTTCTTCTGAGCACAAATCCAAAACACTGTTATGAAGAGAGCTAACTCTGTTTCAGCTTAACCCAGGACAACCATTCACTTTGTGGCGATTGTGAAAGGTATCCAGAAATTCTGTAAACTTAGTTTTTTCATCATTAAGATGTTGCCCTGGTATACGTAAGCTGTAACAGAATATTAGTCACATAGCTTTGGGAGAAAACAGATCTCAAATAAATTCTTTTTAGGGTGAGGATAAATTTCCACTCTACTACCAAGAACAGATTGAATATTTTATCAATATTTTATTGGATCAGTTAATTTACAAATATTAACAATGTTGTTAGAGAAGGAAACCAGGAAGAATCTTTGGTTATGTAGCTATTGTACTGCAATATAAACACAACGTTTATAAAGCTCTGGCTAAATTCAGTTAGAGTTAAATTCAGAGCTCATGACAAAGCAGGAATAGGCAATTTCTGTAGGAACTTGAAATCTACATTGCTCCATAGTCCTCTTGCAGGTAGAAAGACAGACCTAGTTAACAGTTTATTTTGCCATACAGACCGAAGTACATGATGTGCTTACCATTATATATGTGTAAGGACATAAAATTATAAGAAAATAGAAAACATTGACAAAATATTTTTATGATTAGCCAAGGCTTTCCACCTAAATAAAAGCATGTATTTCTGTAATTTTTTGAGACCTGATTCACCTTTTGGAGTTAATTTTCTTCATAGTAGCTAACATGAAGCTATGTTTTGGATTTGGGATGAAAACAGTGTTTATAATACAAGGATATTTTGGTTATTGCTGAGCAGTGCTTACACAATGTTGAGGTTTGCTTTTGCAAGTAGGCTGGGGGTGCACAAGAAGTTGGGAGGGGACACAGTGGAGACAGCTGACCCCAGCTGACCAAAGGGATGTTCCATTCCGTATGATGTCATGCTCAGCATGTAAAGTGCTTTGGTATGGTGCTTTGTCTTCCCAAGTAACAATTATGTGTGATGGAGCCTTGCTTTACTGGAGATGACTGAACACCTTGCCTGCTGATGGGAAGCAGTGAATTAATTCCTTGTTTTGCTTTGCTTGTGTGTGTGGCTTTTGCTTTACCTATTAAACTGTCTTTATCTCAACCTACAAGTTTTCTCATTTTTACTTTTCTGATCCTCTTCCCCATCCCATCAGGGTGGAGAGTGAGTGAGGGGCTGTGTGGTGCTTTTGCCACCTGGGGTTAAAGCATGACAGTTGTCCCTCCAGTCTTGAACGTTCATAGCTGTTAACACAGACGAACTGGCCAAGTGTGTACAAGGGCAGAAAGACTTGTTACAAAAAGTGACATATAAAGAAATTAGTATCAGAGACATGACAATCCTTGAGGACAGTAGAGAGATCATAACAGGAATAGTATTGTACTTAACAATATTTGTTTCCTGTGCCTTGGGCAAAATAATTTTGCTTCTGATGTGCTCACTGAGAAAGACAACATGATCTTTTTGATATCTTTTGCTTGTAATATGAGACTTATAGTTACAATTTTTTTCAGTTGAAATTACCCAAATACAGCAGATAGACTACCTTTATAATTTCATTTTAAATAAAGTTCAAATTAATAAGCTGCCTGCTTTCATGGCAGAACACTTTAAAATTTTGACACAACTTTCATCTGTTGTCTTAATTTTAACTATCGAGTCTTTTAACAAAATGCTTTGGAAGGTGTCTACAATATAACCCTATTTGATATGAGCAACTAGGAATAATTCAGGATTCAGTGCCTTGTTTGCAGTAGAAGAAGAAATTAATTAAATTGAATCAGGAGTATCTAATGCAGTTTTGGTTGTTTATAAAAAAAATATAAAACTTTTTTATCCTTGAACACAAGATGACTCAAACAAAGAGGGACTTCACATTTATTTCCTGTGTCTTTTCTATTGATCAACATATAGCTCCCCAAAAGCCTCCCCCTGCTACTACCTGACTTTCACACTTATCCATCACTATTTCTCTGCTTTGTCTCTCTGCTGGTACTTCTACTCATGCACTTATAGATAAACTTAGAAATTCTCAGTGATTGTCTCATTCCATTTAGGTCATATCATTGAACAGATTTCATGTACCTTTGATTGACCACAGACTTTTACCTATTGTGCATACTTGAGTTTCAGCAAGCATTGTTGTTTCGACAGTGTTAAATGAAGGACACTGAATATGGCCACTAGTTTCAACAGTATTTTCTTTCTCTTAAATAAAGCTTTCTTTACATTTCTACAGCTGAGTTACCAACTACAGCTGGGCTTACTAGTACATGGCTGGAGCAAGTAATCAAGGCGGCTACATAAAGCAGGCTCAAAACATTATCTCAATCATTATCAAACTTCTGGGAAGAAATTGTGTGTTTCACTTAGCACTTTTCCAAAAAAACCTTGTCACAGTTCCTAGAAGAGTTCTTTTCAGGTACTGTTAATAGTAAGAATGTGTAGATGTGGCTACTCACTATAAGGGACAAATGGAAGGAAGGCAAAATTTGATTACGCGATCTGGACCATGTCACTTGGCGAAAAATTCTCTCTTTTTTGTTTCATCTAGACATAAAGGTGTGAATATATAGCTATTATAAATAACTCACTTAGGACTAGAAATGTCAGCCTATATTTGTAAGATAGTGCTGTTCACATATTTTTCTTCATTGGTTTAGCTGCAGAAAGTGAAGCCTCGCCTCTGTCTATTCACTCTTTATCTTTTCCATCCTACATGCAAACAAACAAGTGTCCTGGTTTCAGCTGGGACAGAGTTAACTTTCTTCATAGTAGCTAGTGTGAGGCTGTATTTTGGATTTGTGCTGAGAAGAAGGCTGATAACATGGTGATGTTTATAGTTGCTGCCACAACTGCCAAGGACTTTTCGGCTCCTCTGCTGTGCCAGTGTCTGCAGGTGCATGAGAATCTGGGAGAGAGCACAGCCCCAATTCCTAGCCTAGGGTTTGACCTTAGGTTTAGGATTGAGACCTAAATTGGCTGATGGTATATTGCATATGATGTATGTCATGCCGGGTATATAGATGAGGATTTGCCTAGAATGCTCTCTCTCTTCGTCATCTACCCCTCTGGGTAGCCCGTCTCTCAGGGCTGTCTAGCTCTCTCGGTCAGTTCTCAGTCTCTTGGATGCTCAGGTTTTTATCTTTTCTGGAGTTGTGGTTTTGGGAGTCTCCCTGCTCTGGAATCATTAGCTGGGAATGGGCTGAGCATTGGTCATCAGTTGCACTGTGTATCACTCATTTGCATATTTGTATAATATTTTTATTATCATTATTATTGTCATTATGATTTTATTTAAGTTTAGTTATTAAATTATTCTTATCTCAACCCATGAGTCTCTTTTCTCTTTACCCCTTTATTTCGCTCCTCCATCCCCAGGAGTGGGGAGGGTGGGTGAATGGCAGTGTGGTCGTATTTGTATCTGGGTTCAAAGCCAAGACAATGTGATTAAAAAAAGCAGACGGTATCTTTTGTTGTTGTGCTAAGTTGTAGGAAACTATCTGAAGTGGGAGAGTCAGGTGGCTATGTCTGAAATGCCTTTTGAACTGAAAACTGTCATCCTGTCTACTGTATTTTTGTTCATTCCAGTACTTAGATTTAGCCCTTGTAGGACTGTGAGACAGTCCAGCACAAACATTTTATGTGCATGATCCTCTTATCATGCTCCCTACTACAGTCCTGTCTACACTCTGAGGACCATGATTAGCTAATCAGTCACGACATATCTTCATGGGTTTGAAGTGACCAGTCACAATTTGACTAGCTAGCTGTCTGTGGCATCATCCCTATAAGGCATAATTATCATGTGTCTACCTGACAGACGGCATTTTAGGCAGTCTCCGGCTGGGCGATCAAGGTAAAATTGTAAATATCCCCTGCTTAGCTATAGATATACTGTAAAGGCAACGGATATTAATTTCTGGCTTGGATCTTTTCTTATATTCATCATTGCTTTTGGCAGTGCTGATACAAGTAGTGCTTCATTTCTTCCTAATGTACCTGCATGACATATGGTCTCATTACTTATTTTCCACCCTTTACTTTGTACTTGGTGGTGTCAATCACCTAATCAGACAAAATTTATTATACTTAATTGAAAAGTCATTGTGGCATGTCTTGTGAAGGACTTTGTGGAAGTATAATAGATAAGGGACCTTCTATAATGAGAAATTAGACACCTTGCTCATATTTAGACATTTCAGACAGCTAGTGCTGAGTTCAGCTGATCCAACCAGGTATCTATTTGCCATTCAAGATGCTACTAGTGTAGCTCTTCTGTTCTTCAGACATAGAAAACAGGTATTCATCTGGTGGTGTTTAATGTCTACCAGCTCCATGAAGATGTCTCAGACAACTTTGCATATGGTGAATGCATAGAGAAATAAATAGAGTTTCTAAATTTTTATGAAGTGAATGATATTCAGGATGATTTTCAGCTGTCTTTTGATTTACTTTGTTTTATTTTGTGTTTAAATGAATGATTGCCCCAAGACTTCTTTTGTTTTCTTCATTACTACTGCTTCTTTATGGATACTGTGTTTGATGTCTGTATATTTTCTTAAGAAAAATAAACATCAGGAGTATTTTATGAAATTGTGTAATTAAGCAGACACTTGTGAAAATTTGGAAATGTACCAATATGTTAATCAATGGACAGCTCAATAAATATATTAAATAATATTTTTTTTAGCTTCTAATTCAACTTTAAAAGAATGCTGACTCTCTGACTGCTTCTGAATGCTTCTTTGCTGACTGCAAAGAAATTTTCTCATAGCAAGGATCATCAAGGTATTAATGAACTAGAAATTTTTTGTAGCTAACACCAACTTATCAACCACCATTATGCTAAATTCTGAACCTTAATAGTAGGTGAACTTGCCTCATTTTGTGCATGTTTTTACAAATGCAGCAAGTGGTGACTTTTTTACCATGTCAGACGAATTAAAAAAGAAAAAAAAAAAAGGTAAGGGAACAAGGCTATTATTTTTTCTTAGGTTAGGTGCATTCCCTAGTGATTCTACTGAGTGATAGAAGTTTCATATAAAGATCAATGACACTGAAAACTGGTTTATAACTCAGTTTGACAGCCAGTATGGTCTCAGAATTGCTCTGCTGTAATCTACCTTGTCTTTCTTGGTTAGCAAACATTATCCCAATTACAGCTATGTCAAATAGAGGCAGAACAGATGCTTCTCGAAGCCAACAACTAATTTCTAACTGCAAATTTATAAATATAAAAGCATTGATTGCCAATTCAAAGTGCATCACATCAATGGTTAAAAGAGAAAAGAGAAAAATGTTTGTTAAACTGTGATGTGGCCTCATCAAAGCTAAAATCTTTTTTTGATGTTTCTGGGGAAATGAAATTACAGTGATAGTGCTGGGTAAAGATTAAACAAAAAGGTGGAGGAAATCCTGGCAGAATCCATTCAGATAGAATTTCAGTTCCATTTCTGTCTGATGGAGAAAGATATATTAAATAAAACAGTTACAGTAGATGTAGAGTTATAAAATAAATTAATACCCACTGAACAGAATATACCTGTAATTTCTGCATAAATTAGTCATAAACAACTTAGAAAAGCTGTCAAGTTAGACACATGGAAAAAAACAACACTGCACCAAAGATAAAAAAAACCCAACATTCTTGCTTCTATGAATGCTACCCTTTGGATACTAGCAGTACTGCACTAATAAATACTTCCAGATAGATGAAAATATTTCCTGTAGAAGTGTAAGAGCAGTTGTAAAAGATCTCTAGTCTTGTATAATGATAATAAATGCATTTAATAGTGGATACCTATGAAAGAGAATAAGAATATAGCAACTGTATAAGTTCTTGAATAGTTTATTTTTCTGCGTGATACCAGTATGGCCACAAGTAATGTAGATACATGGTGTTCAAAATTCTTGTTCAGAATTAGGAAAATAAATGTTACTTTGTTAGCTGAAGCAATTAGAAAAAGACTATATAAAGGTTTAAGGAGCAAAAGAGGAGTAATGATATGTCCAACTTATCATAGATACTGAAAACTAAGTTTTCATTTCTATGGGAATTAGCATTATTTATCTTTTGTCTTTGTCATAGTTGGCAGCCAAACACCACAACAACCACTTGCTCACCCTTCTCCCTCCACCACTCCCAGGGATGGGGGAGAGAATTAAAGGGGTAAAGGGAAAAGAGACTCACGGGTTGAGATAAGAACAATTTAAACTACAATAATATTGAAAATCATCATAATAATATAGTGATATATACAAATATACAAATACGTGATACACAGTGCAGCTGCTCACGACCTGAAGACCAAGGTTCAGCTCCTTACCAACTAACAATCCCAGACCAGGGAAAGTCCCCAAACTGCAATCCCAGAAAAGAGATAAAAGCCCAATGTGTGAGAGACCAAGATGTCCCTGAGAGAGGGACAACCCAGAGGGAGACAACGGGGAGCAAGAGAGAGCACTTCCAGACAGATCTTCATCTATACACTGGGCATGACATGCATGATATGGAATATACCATCAGCCAACTTAAGTCTCAATCCTAAACCTAAGGTCAAACCCTAGGCTAGTAATTGAGGCTGTGCTCTCTCCCAGATTCTCATGCACCTGCAGATACTGGCACAGCAGAGGAGCTGAAAAGTCCTTGACTGTTGTGGCAGTAACCATAAACATCACCATGTTATCAGCCTTCTTCTCAGCACAAATCCAAAACATAACCTCACACTAGCTACTATGAAGAAAGTTAACTCTGTCCCAGCTGAAGCCAGGACAGTCTTACAGTATGACCAGAAAAGAAAACAGATTGATGTTTTTAATTTGGAAATTTTATAGACTGAATGAATATCATAGCATTCTTTACTTTTCACCAGCACAGGTTCCTCAGAAGCGTGTAATGAGTTTAGTTGTTGATCCTTGCTGGCCTCAAGCCTGGGCTGGAAAAGCTGAGTATGAACATCCTCACATTAAGAAGGATATTGTTGAGTCTGTATCTCCCAGTTTCTGAATGAGTACACACACATTATGATATTTAAGAAGGATCTTCCTTTTTCAATCCTCACTTCCACATTTTTCAATTAAAGCATCAGTGACTGATGAATGTTGTGTTCTCCTGACTCTTTAATGTGTTCTATCTGTAGTAAAGAATATCTCTTATTGCAACTGAGGCCTTGGGCTAAGCATGACTGTGTGGATTTCTACCGCGGCTAGGCATCAAACAAGTGTGTGGTAGCTCAGTCATGCCAAGATGGCAACGGTCTTGGCCATTCATGGGAGCAGCATGTTATGCATCTTTAGAATATTCCTAGGGCAATCTTATGATCAGCAATCTTTTCTCAGGATGTTTTGAGGATTACAGACTTGAATTTTGGTACTAACATTATTTCTGAGTGCCACATTTGCAGCCCAGGAGCCTCACATCTGCGAGCCAGAGTCTATATCGGAATTTTTGTCTGCTTTAATGCCTCTCAACTTCAAGTTGCTCTTTTTTAATAATTTTTAGTTGCAGATACTTTGAAAACATAGAATATTCAGAGACCATTTCATAATTGTTCTCTATGACAGATTTTTTTTATTTATTTTCTTCCAATTGTATGTCTGCCTAAGTGGTTCAGACAAAGGATATTTTCAGGAAGAGAGACACTGAAAGGGTAATTAAAACAAGTTCCCAAGTCTAGATTAATGAAGTAAATTTATTTGAAGTTTTACAGCTAATGGGAATGTTTTATCCTTTATAATGTTCAGGAAGGTCAGTAACACAAAGAACCTGAAACTGCATTAAGAGGCAGTGCTGACTTAGGGACGGGACAGATCACACTCAGTTCAAGAAATGAGGTATAGCTCTGACCCAGACAACACTCCTTCTAAGCCTAGAAACCTCACTGACTCTTTCCACCCCCCTCATTCCTTATTAAGAGTTTCAAAACTCTCCACTTCCAAACCTCACACCTCTCTCTGTAATCAACACTGCCAATGACATAATATTGACTTTTTCACCTCTAGGATGAAGATTAATTAAACCTTTGTCCATCAGGAAGCACAATTCAATTTTGCACAGAATACCATGAGATCAAGAAAGATGTACTTCCCTTTCTGTGCCCACTTTTTCTTTTTTTTTTCTTTTTTTTTTTTTTCCTTCCAGATTTTAGGCATGACCAGATGTACATTTGGAATGCCTGTTACCTACTCCCTTGGCTGAAACACTCTGGGTGACCGTATGAATAATTCTGTTCTGTTTAAATTAAAATGACACAGATTCACCTGAACCCTTTCCATGGTTTTATCTGTACTGATTTGGATAGCAACAGTGTAAAAGCCCACACACAAAGAATTACTTCATCTCAGGTGTTGAAAAGTAATCTTTTAAATAATTCAATGGGAATTATATATGGTCTTCTGATAATTTCTTCTGCTTATGCATGTGGCAATGGTGGGGAAGTTGCCTTAATTTTGGGACTGTTTTATCTTACATTATTTATATATTGCCTATCATAAGAGATTCCAGCAGTCAGATAGGAATTCCGGGTTCTGTTGAAGTACACATCAATTATAACATTTAGAAGTGAAAAAGTAAAAATTGCTTTTACCGGTTTGCTTGATGTTCTTTCCTGAAAACGTTAGTTAGAGATCTTGGTGCAGATGAGATTTCATAATCTACAGAAATGCCAAAATTTGAAAAAAATATGTCACTGTAAAAGTTACATTAGTCTTCAGTGGAATGTATTCATTCACTTTATTGTATACATCACCTCTTCCCTAAGAAATGTAGTTCTACTTCATTGACCTGCTGACATAAATGAGGATTTTAAAATTCTGGAATGATTAGAACATCTGCCAAAAGACCCAATGAATAACAATTCTCACATCATCAGTGAACACTGTTCAACACCTGATAGTGATCTAGTTGAAATTCCCCCCTGGGAATTCTGCATTTCACAATCTGCAGTCCAGAGAGATGGCACATTTATTTAATTCTTACATAATAATGTCACAGAGTTGCTGTAGTTGAAGCTCAGAAAGCATTGCCACAAAAAAAAAAAAAATTCTCTTTTTCAAGGGCTTATAGCACCAAGTTAAAAGAAAAAAAAAAGGCATGGTGGTTTAGAATTTCTCAAAAAGTGTCACAGAGAATATATTTTATTTAGTGGTTTAATGCAAAATATTTTCTGCAGAATATCCACACGATCTACAGGAATGGGTAAGAATTTATTGACCTTACAAAAATAATTCTTACATCTACTTTGCGTGTATGACTTAATATGCAGGTATTTAAACAGTTATTATCTGAAAATCTAGTGATACCTACATGCAGGAAATTTTAAGAAAAATGAAGATACCTAGTAGTGGCAACACACTCTATTGTGCTCTACTACTGAAATAAGAATTTGAAGAACTTGCTGCAAAATTGCGTGACATTTTAATGGCTCTTAAGGAGGTTTTAGACAACTGAATCTGTAAAGAAATGTTGAACATTGAAGTGTAATGCTGCCTTTTCTGAATTAGGATACACACCAAACCAGGTATTTACTAATTAGTTGGCTGGTCATGTTCAACTCCCTGTCAACTATAACGTCCTCTCATAACACTGGAGTGAAGCTATTAAACATCAGCTGTCAAAACAGGTTAGAAATGTATCACAAGATGTATTGGGGTAGCACTCAGGCTATTCAACACAAACCTTGAGCGTGAGTGTGGGCTTAAATTCAAATACATCTCTGGCTATGTTTTACATACCAAATCTACAGCCAAGTGATCCTCAGGGAACACCTGTACAGGAAACTCAAGCCTGTGGTATTATTTAGTACAGATCTTTACTGAGTTAGTTATCTACAATTTGAAATGGTTTGGGCACATTGTGTCTGACACAAACAGGTATTCGTCTTCTTCTAGAGAACTCTGTGGTGGCATGGGTGTGTCTGAGGAGCTTTGCTGTCTAACATTAACTAAATGGCATTGGTAGGCAGCTTCAACTACTGACTTGAAACTATGTAAATGCACTCTCTGATGGAAAACCTTAATTTTCTGGCGCAATAATGAGCCATACCACAGCATAGTATTTTGCAGTTGCTGAACTACCAGAGCTGTGTATCTCTGTAGGAACAGTTAGATGTTATGACTACGATCACTTGGGATCATTCAAGGTCTGAAGTGTGGAAATGTTAACTACATTACTTCACTGAATTTCAGCTTAAACACACAGAATTCAGTGTGCCCTAAGTTAAATCATGACCTCTACTAAGGGAAATTTAATGCATGAATAATTAGCTTATTTAAAGTTGAAATGATCACTTCTATACCAAAATATCCGTATCTCCTAACTTAGAACCTTATGGAGGTTAAGAGAACAAAAAGAAGCTAAGACTGCAATGTTTTTGATAGATCCTAGTCGAGCAAAAGTGGTTGCTGAGGGATAAATTCAAGCAAAGATGAATATGAAGACATATTCGTGGTTATTCTATATAATAACCCCATACTTCTGTGGAAGTCAGTTCTTCATTTCCCTGTTTCTATGCGGCTTCTGTTGCTTTTTGTTTGTTTGTTTGTTTTTTCCTGAACACTGAAATGTTGCTTAGCCACTCAGCCCCTTTTGACTCTCCTGGGAATTGGATTCAGATCTCCCACACATACTGATAGGATGTTTCATGGTAAATGGAATTTAGGGGTAAGCTCGTCAAGAGAAAAAAATAGTACACAAAGTGAGGATGATTCAAGGTGCTGTGACCTTTGTGACCTAACTGGTCTTTCCATCAGCAGTGGAACATTTTCCTTCTCACAGCACAAGGCAAACTATGTGAATCTGTTATTAATATAGTTCCTTAAAACTGTCACAGGTTTACCCAAACCCAGGACAAAACAAAACCAGGACAGAACAAGAAAACACGTACTCTCTAGCATTAATTAAGAGTCCCCCGTCTTTTCTTTAAGGTTAGAATGTGCAATTTATTTTAAATATCACTGAAGGAAAATGTTCTACAAGAGACACCAAGGTTCAATGACATTCACTCTTTAAGAGTGTTTAACAACTGTTAACCTTACATCTACTAAAAATTATCCTGGCTCAAAGAGATATTATTCCTACCAAGAAATACTTATTTGGACAATGTGAGCTATCTTCTGCTATTTATCTGTATTATTCAATAACAGTGATAATACAGACTTTAACCAAGGTAGAAACACAATTATTCACTGTTGTCTTGTGGATTACTTTCCCTCTGTAACACAGAAGATTAAACATAATCAGTTCCAGCTGGTAATACTTCTGTGCTTCATCAAAGACAAGCTCACAAATTAATTTTACCTGTTATTTATATAGTACATTTTAAAAAAAAATCTGTTAAAAGGAATGCAATTACCATTCCTTATAACAAAATGCTTAGAAAGTTTTTTGTAAAGAAAACTATTTTCACACCAAAATATCAAGTTACATGGAAGGAATATGTATTTTTCTGTAATCTACAGTATATTTGTGGCATTATATGTAAAATACAAATATAATATTTTTTGATTTTTTTCTTTTTTATTTTCTTAATATTACAGTAAGGAAAATACATAATTTATTTACTAGAAACATTAGAATAATAAACACATTAAGACACTATAGTGCTGGCTGTCAAATTTTTTCTCAGTTTTTCACAGATGCTTTGAAAGATATATCATTATGTTAGTAATTCTGAAAGTAATTTGAAATTGTAAATAGGTGTCTAAATAAGAATTCAGAAGACCAACATTTTCATTCCAGGTCCAAAATGAACAGTGTGAATATTCATACTAGTTGCCTTTTATGTCATCTTCCTTTCTATTCTCTGCCTCTTTTTTTCCAGAGACTTTATATTTGGATGCCCATTTTAAAATTTGTTTTGGTGACCAGAACAATCTGTTTTAATAAACTCTAAAGAAAATAAAGATTAATTTCAGTTTTCTCTTCTTTCCTGATCATCCTGAAATTATTGGTTAATGGGATGATTTTTAGTTAATTAATATTACAAGTTTTTGTTTCAGATTTTTTTTGTAATTGAACCTTTCAAAAAATGTTTATGGAGATTTCCGTGAAAACTTATTGCACAGAGACTTTAATTTAACATACTTTCCATCTTTAGTCCACTAAGGCCTGTTAAAGAGTCCATATTTTATGATAATACTAACCCTGATATATCCATTTATTGCTTATTGTAACAACAGCAGATTTATATTTCCTATTTTACTGGTTATTTTGGTAACATTTGTAATGGTGGAAGACCTGTAGGAATGTGTTTGGCTGGTGGAAATAATCCAAATGTTGTCTTAGGTTGTGCTCAGTGCTACACAGTGCTGGCTCTCCTACAGCACTGGGACCTGAAGGATGGCCAAGATTTCACTCTGTTTCCATTCTTTTCAGTTACAGTAAGTGAAGGTCTGGTGTAATTCAGGATCTGGCTTTAGAAATCTGTAGTTACACAGAGACTAACACATTTTTTTTGCTCAGCAAAACAGGCAAAACTTTTAATGTGCCAGTTTTAATAGCTTCTTCCATACAAGATGCAATGTACTGCTCATAAACACACAAATGTACCCTAGGAAATGTCATTCTATTAGGAAAACAGTCACATTTTTTCCCATTACAAACACCACACACACTTACAGGCTTTTAAGCTAAAAAGAGAGGCACAATGTAATTCCTTAATACCATACTGAATTCTTTTCACTAGGATGGCTGAATAGTTCAAAACAGCAGTTACCTTGAAAATAAATGACTGCACTGAAAGGAGAATTAATTAATTCAGATAAACTAAATAAACTCTGTGAACTGACTAAAGCAGAAGAAATTACTGTGTGCTGATACTCCTGTTTTAAGTCCAGATTAATTAATTGCAAAGGCACCTTTTTTTCAATCCACGGTTTGACCAACATCCAGAGTATAAAACATGCCAAGAGCCAAATTTTGCTTAGTAACACTTTTGCAAAGGCTAGAAATGAGTCTTCATACAACTAGATGTCATGAAAGTTAAAAAAAAACCCCCACACACAACAGTTTCAGTAAACAACATGGGTTCTAAATAATTGTGTGGTACTTGCTTGGCCACAAACTGAGAAACAGAATTTGTTTGTGCCAACCTACTTCTTTCACAGAAGGAGCTGGGCTTTCATTAATTGTTAATACTGTTCTGAATATAAAGAGAACTTAATTTATCTTTGAGAGCTGCAGTAGAATCAGTGATCATGGCTACTTACAATTTTGCACAGTGACTGGACACAGTGAGATTCAGTCATGACCCACTGTGAGATCTGAACCTCATTGAACCTGAGCTTTGTGTGGTCTGTGCTTCATATTCCTCAGATGGTTGTTTTTTGTCTTTTTTTTTGTAATTATTGTTTTTGAAATCTTGAAAGAATTCAGGATTTCATGCAAAAATAATTTCTCAATAGGTAGATTTTTTAACACTTTCATTATATCTACTGAAGCAGTAACTTATGGTCCCAAATGGGTGGGAATGAATGTCTCCCAACTTTATGTGTTATGTTACATTTAGTAATTAGTGCTGATGATTCTTGTACATCAGGACATAAGTAGCATAAAATTTATTAATACCATACTTTGTTCCCTGACACTTATGATGTGTGAAGGACTGTTGCACATATTGCAATATTGCACTTATTACATATTTCTGTTTGGGAATGTTCATCAGGGATTTTACTCTTTACACATTATTCTAAAAAGACAAAAAAGGAAGGTATTATATATTTAAGATTGTCTGTCATAGTGATTTGTTCCATACATTTCTAAAAAAGATACAGCCAGAAAATTTATATCTGCTGCATCGTACAGCAGACGGTAGTAACACCAGTACAGCAACTAAAAGATACATTCCCTCAAGGATTTTGTTCTCTAATCCCTCATCATTTTGTTTCATTCTTAAAATGAAAACACCTGTAGCAATAATTTCTCCTGACAAGCTGAAAGACATCGAACAGAGAACAAGCTTAATAAAACTCTTTAATTATCATCTTTAGTATACCATCACCATGTATCAACACCTCTTATGAACATATTAATCAAATTTGCTTTTTCTTGTTTTCACTTGAAGCAAATTTAAAATTTTTGGAGAACTCTACATACAGCTTCAAGGACTAAGAAAGAATGTCTTTGAGAAAACCACAGAAATAAGAATAGCTGTAATAAAAACCCTTATCAACATTTCATGTCATGTATTCAGAAACATTTGAGGCCAGAACAAACTTCTACAGAAACTTTTGAAAGCGAGCTTTTCTGCAATAAAGTTGCTTTATCAAGCTATTCCTTCTGAGACCGTCTACTACAAAATTCCATGTAGGTCAAATCCCTGCCTAACTGGAAAAAAAAATTAAAAAAACCCTACTTTTTTATTTCATTGCCATATTAAAAACAATTTATCAGAAAAATCTGGATAAATAAATTACAACTTAAATAGAATTGCTTAATCACAAGTATTTTAAAAATATCACTTTCCGTGTACCTTGGAAAAATGAAGTTACCCTTTCTTCAGTGTCTCCTACTGATTAGCTTGGCAGTCTTCTGCTCAGTTTGTTGCCATCTGGGATTCTTCTTCAGAATGTTTTAAATTTCCAGTATATTGTACAGGGAGCACAGGCATGTTGCTCTGAAGGGTGGATTCCCCTCTGGAAGTGAGGCATTACCCATGTCATTTTGCAGATCTACCACTAAGACTGTAAGAACTGAATGCTTGAGAAATTAATATTAGTACAAGAGCCTCACATAACATCAGCATTGCCATTACAGCCTAAGTACCGTATGCTTAGTTTCAACTCAGAAAGAATTTTTCATGCCATGTTATTCTAATCCCTTGAATGTAGAGGGTTTACAAGCGTAATGTTGGCACACTTAATCATGACAATGCAGGCATCCTGCTGCATGAGCTACTGAGGCTGATGCAGGAAGCAGTTTAAAATTCTGCATACTACCTGGCCTTTCCCAAATGCAGTATTGTGGTGGCTTGAATACGGCTGGCTGCCAGACACCCACCCAGCTGCTCTCTCTCTCCTGTTCCTCAACAGAGCAAGGGGATAAAATGAGATTAAAAGCTCATGGGTTAAGATAGAGACAGGGAAATTGCTCATCAATTACCATCACAGGCAAAACAGGCTCGACTTGAGGAAAAATAATTTGATTTATTGCCAATTAAAAAGAGTAGGATTATGAGAAACAAAGGCAAAAAACTTAACTCTAAAACTCTAAAACATTTCCCCTCACCCCCACTCTTCTTCCCAGGCTCTACTTCATTCCTTCATTCCTGAACTCTCTACCTTTGCCTCTTGAGTGGTGCAGTGGGGACAGAGAATGGGGGCTTGTTGTCAATTCATAACAGTTTTTTTCTGATGTGCCTTCCTCCTCACAATGTTTTTTCACACCAGCATGGATGGGTCTTTCCCATGGATACCTGCGCCACCATAGTCTCTCCGAAGGCTGCAGAGGAAAGGTTCGAGTTGGAAGGGACCTTTAAAGATCATTTAGTTCCAGTACCCCTGCAATGAGCATCTTACCCTAGACCAGGTTACTCAGAGCCCCTCCAATCTGACCTTAAATGCTTCCATGAATGGGACATCTACAGTTTTTGTGGTTTAAAGGCCACCACACAGCCTCTGGCTAAAAAACTCGTGTGCTGAGACAGACAGGGAGGGTTCACTCACTGCTTATGGTCACAGGCAAGAAACAGACTCGACTTGGGAAAATACAAAACCAATTTAATTTCTTAAAAATAAAACACAGAGCAAGATAATGAGAAAGAGAACTACATTTTAAAAAGGCGCTTCTCCCCCAGCATTCCCTTCTTCCCGGACCCAAAGGCTTTGATCCCAATTTCTCTACCTTCTCTCCCCAAGCAGTGTGGGGAAGGGTGGGAGGGTGCAGGGAATGGGGGTTGCAGTCAGTCCATGTTGTCTCTGCTGCTCCTTCCCCCTCAGGGGGAGGGCTCCTCACAGTCCTTCCCTGTTCCAGTGTGGAGTTCCTCTCACAGGAGGGTCCTTTACAAACTACTACAGCAGGAGGCCTTCCCACGGGGCTGCATTTCTCTGCTGACTGCTCCAGCGTGGGTGTCTTCCATGGAGTCACAGCCTCCTTTGGGAGCAGCCTCCTCCTCCAGCATGGGGTCCTCCATGGGCTACATACAGGGTGGTATATGCTCCACCATTAAATCTCCATGAATTATCAAAGGCTGTGCAGGCAGACACAGCTACCTCTCCCAAGACGGGTTCCTCCACAGGCTTGCAAGAGAATATCTGTTCCGGGGCACCTCCTCCCTCTCCTTTCTCTCCACTGACTTTTGTGTCTGCATTAGTTGTCTCTCTCACATCCTGCTCCTCTCTCCGCCAAAGGTTCTTTCACTGGCTCCTGAGAAACTCCTGGCTCTCAGGCCGGGCTTTTGCTGGGTTGGCTGTGTCATGGCAGAGGCAAGGCAGGCATGCAGGCAGATGGCTGTCTGGCTGGACTAGCCAAGCCTGACCAGGCACTGTCTGGGGCCACACTACCACTCCCTGTGCTTTGCCCCCTCTTAAATCTGCAATTCGCAGATGCACTGATGGGCTCAGCCCTGGCCAGGGGCGGGTCCAGCCTGGAGCTGGGGGAACTTCCAGCAGCTTCCCACAGGGGCCATCTCAGTAGTGCACCCCTCCCTTGCTACCAAACAAACTTGGAGCTGGGGGAACTCTTAGCAGTTACTTAAAGGAGCCATCACTGTAGACCCTCCTCTGCTACCAAACAAAACGCACCACACAGAACCACAACAACAGCTTCTCTGGGCAACTTGTTTCACTCCCTTCCTGAGGTTCACATTGACCCATTTCTCAATATTGTCAAGGTCCCTCAGAAGGACACCCTTTCCCTGAAGCATATCAGCTGTGCCGCTCAACTTGGTGTCATCCACAACCCTGCTTAAAGTGCACTCAATCTCACTGTCTATGTCATTAAAAAAGGTATTGAACAGTACCAGTCCCAGTACAGACCCCTGAGGAACAGGACTTGTTACTGATCTTCATTTGGACATAGAGCCATTGACTGCAATTCCTGGGATACGGACGTTAAGCCAATTACTTATTCATCAAATGGTCTGTCCATTAAACTCATATCTCTCCAATTTAGTTACAAGGATGTTGAGGAGGACCTTATCAAATGCCTTACAGAACTCCAGACAGATGACATCAATTGGTCTTCCCTCACCCACCAATGCAGTCACTCTGTTGTAGGAAGCCACCAGATTTGTCAGGCACAATTTGCCCTTTGTGGTGTCATGGCTCTAATCACCTCCTTGGCATCCATATGCCTTGACATACCTTCCAGCAGAATCTCTGCTCCTTCTTTCTGTTCTCACACATTTTTTCTTTTTTTTTCCTCCTCATACTTTTGTGCAGCTTTTCTGCCCTTTCTTAAATATATTTTTCCAGAATTGCGATCACCTTGGCTGAGGTGCTCAGTTGTGCCCTGAGGTGGGTCCATTGTAGATGTCTGGAACCAGCTGTCTCCAGCAGAGAGCAGCTCCAGTAGCTCTTCACAGAGGTCACCCCTGTAGCACCCTGCTACCAGCACCCAGGTACAGACACCCAATAAAGTGATATTCCTGTGTTTAAGAGTACCATAGTGTATGCAAGTTTGACAAAAATATCAGTCATTAAACATGTATTCTACTAAAGATGTTAATATTTATCATATATATTATTTCTCTGCTTTTCACACTCTAGCTACTTTTTTTAGTTTGGACTTTTTAAATATATTGATTATTGGGGTTTTTTTTCATTCCTTCCACATATACATCTGTGGTTTTCCTGCCCTCCAAAAAATGTTTCTAGAAGTTTTTGCTCTAGTATGCATTAGAGTCATATAAAAAATGTAGATTTTAAAATAAATTGGCTCTTTTCAACAAGATTAAATTTTAGTTATGAAAATAAAATGTTTTGAAATGATGTTGCCTATCAAGAAAAAATCAATGTTGCTACTAAAAACTCCCTTTGTTTTCTTTTAATTCAAGGAAGTCATTTGATTCAACTGGGAAAACTTTTTTTCTGTAATAAAAAAGGAAATTATAGTAAATTGCAAAAAGTAAAAATTGTAAACATTTTCATTTTGAAAATTTTGTCATTGCACATTTTGACAACATAAAGACAAAAAAACATAGTTATGTTTCTGCTTATAGACATTTGTTTTGTACCAAATATATATTTTTTTAAAAAATCAGATTTTTATCACTTTGCTGCAAGTTTTAGACACAGCAATCTTTTCTATCCTTGTAAGGTTAGCTCTTAAAATGTAGGCACTGCCCTATGGTTTTAATAAATGTCCCTCATTTAAAAAGCTTGGAGTCACATGAATCCAGAAGAAATATGAACCTGGCCCTAAGAAATGTTTCCTGGAATCTCCCAGTGCCATACAGACATAGCTATCATCTGTACTTCCAAGGGTGCAACATGTGTTCTAACTTGCAGAGGCCTAGCTTAGGAAAAAGTGTCATAGGGAGCTTGTCTGCTACTTGAATTTTTTTCTGCTTACCCTTCAGTATTAGTCCAGTGGAAATGAAATCATTTGCATTTTTAAAATTATTTCCCCTTCTTATACGTTTTAATCTATGCTTAATTATGCAGGAATAGGTTCTTCTTCTATGTACTGGATCATAGCAACTTGCAATTTCCCAGATGGAAATTCTGAACAGCTGAGTTTCTGCTGTTTGCTTCCTGGTACAAGAAAAAACATTTGTAGATCAAGCAAGCAGCAGATGGAGAACAATTGGACTATATAATTATTCGGCCTGGGCTCCTTTTAAATGGGTAGGCTGAACTCTATCTATTTGGCTGGGAACACAAAGGAATAGAGTGGCACATGGAAGATAAACCTTCCAAAGATTCTTTAAAATAAATCTAGGCAAATATGTGAAATAATTTCATCAGTTACCAGGGTCTCTTTTTCTGTGAACTCCAAAATCTGGCAAGTCACTTTCAGTCTGCTTTTGAAGGTTGAGATTAATATGCAGCCTACCCAAACACTTCTGTATTAATAAACTACATTGATTTCAGTATGTTACCTGAGGACTCCATCTGGTGACTCTTCTTTACTTTGCCAGATTTTGAAAAGCTGCAGCCTTGCTGTGATCTATTGCCAAAATATAAAATCCACCATAGGAAAGTATTAACACGTTGTGATTCTTGCTCTGTGGAAGTGAATAATTGAATTGTGTGACTTTCTGAAACTGCCCTCATAGGAGCATTACATTTTGTAAGGTGACAGCTAGCAGTAAAACTACATGCCAAAAACAGAGTATCAAGACCTATGATTATTTGCATTAATTATTCAATATTAAATGGACACATGAAGGAAAATACATAGGACATCAAAACAGTAGTACTAGGGTATTATGAAAAACCGAAGCCAATTATAAGAATTAAGATATCAGTAAAATGTGAAATCAGAAAGAAACAGAAAACGGCAAAACATGTCAGAAGACAAACGGGAAGCATTGTACCTTCTTAACATGTCTATATTGTGTTCTGAAACTACACAGTCAAATCAGAAATTACTCATATTTTTCCATACAAAAGGTTTTGTAGCAAAGAAAGACTAACGGGACAGAGAAAAATGAATGGAGCATTAGTTTCTACTAAGAAAATGGTGGGCTACAACCACAATTAATTAATCTTTCGTCCACTTTTGAACTTTACTGCATTTTAGAGATCCTGTTTTACATAATTAAACACAAAGCTTTACCTCAAAAAGTAAAGAAAAATGCACATGCAAATAACAAATCTATACCTCATACATGTGTCATAACATATCTAAATTCCCTTCTGAAATTATATAGTCATTGTGCGCAACTTCATTATATGCTACTTTGCTGTTTTCATTATCTTTTTTTTTTGGAGGGGGGAGGGAGTGTATGATTTTTTCTATATTTATAATCAGAAAAGTGAAAAACACCATTGAAACAAACAAAATAAAGTTATATTAATGTCATGCTACTACATGCAGCGATTAAATTAGTTTACAGGTAGCACAAGATACAAAATTTAGATCAGAAGTGTTACATGACAGACAAATATATAGAGAAAGAAAATGTGGTGATTAATGAGTCATGAACCTGACCAATTACTGTTATTTGAAAATACTTCTGTAAAAAATGGACTGTGTAAAAGAAGCAGTAGTCAGTGTGAAGTGGCTGCACTAAGCATGTAGCATGCAGTTAAAAGCATTTGGTCCACATTTTTACTGATGCTGCCACAACATAATGTTAATATGGACTAAATCATCTGTGATCACTGTTTGGAGAGGAAAATGAAGTGCACCTAACAGCTTTGTGACTACTGATTGTTCAGGTGGCAGGACTCATCGATCTATATTCTGTACTGTGGAGATGAAAGAGCTCGAGTACTGTTGCTTGACTGTACCATAGCATATTTGTATGTATTCTGTGTTAAATTCACTGACATTGTAGTCATCCCCCACTTCAACTATACTAATATCCTGAAATTGGGAAAGGAAGAAGATCATAAAGAAAATTAAAACAGAGATGTAACACTGCCATATTTCCCCTTGTTGCTATGGTTATAGCTAGAGGAGGCAACATCTTGATGTCTATTCACAGTGGAGGTTAAAACTCAGAAAACATAAGCAGAATCAGATGATCTCTCACACTAGGTAAAGAGGAACAGAGATTGCTATGTCAATCGCTGAACTCAGAATTTTGGAACACATGGTTTTCTCTTTCAGGAGTCTATATATACATAGATAATCTAAAAACGTCATGACAAGGAGAAAGTTTTTTTGCTTGAAGATGCCTCAAGGTGGCTTTACAGATGTACTAATTATGAATACAAACCAAATGAAACAAACAAACAAACAAAAAAGGATCACTACTGATTTTTACAAGGGATCTTCTTGTTAAATGATAGAACAATCCAGACACGCTTCTCCTTCCTGCAGCAGTCCATATATAGGCTTGCTTTGATTGTTATTCTGCTATTTTTTTCCCCACTGATACACTTGCTTTGTGTACCATATTTGTTTAGTTTTCTTTTGCTGTTCTATTTACAGCACTTGAAAGGACTGCTTCAGTAGTCTGAAGATGTCATGCTGGAGCTCCAATATGAATAGTCTGGATGCTGGAATAGAGAATATTTACATATGATACCAAGCTCAGGAGGGAATGCAAGTGTCTTGCAGGACAGGAATAGAATTCAAAATAATCTTGACAAATTGGAGGTAGGTTTTAAATAACAGGATGCGATTCAGTAGGGACAATTGCAAAATACTCACGCAGGCAGAAATAATAAATTGCGTACATACAAATTAGGGAACAACTGTCAAGGTGAAAGTTCTGCAGGTCTCCAAGTTAGAGAGGATTCCAAGGTAAGCATGAGTCAACAACATCATAGTATTGTTAAAATTAAAAGAAAAAAAAAAAGTGAACATTATGCTAAAATATTTCTTGTGGTCTACAAGGTGAATGTAGAGATCCTTTTATTCAATTCAGCATTTATCAATAGACTTGCATAGGATATGATTTTTTTTTCTACCATGCTTTATAATTAGCAAATACCAATTGGTGAGAGTGCCAACCAGAGCAGAAATACTGATTGAAAGTCTTGAGATTATGACCTGTAAGTAAAGGTAGAATAAAGAGAAGATTTAGGAAAGGTGTGATAATAGATTTCAAGAAAATAAAAGACTACTTAAAAGAAGGGGATAATGTACTCTTTGTATCAGAAAAGACATAATAGGCTTAAATTGCAGGAAAAAAGATCATTGTCTAGTAGAAGAGATATTAGAAAATACTTTTAGAATGAAAAGGCAGTGAAGAACCAGAAAGTTTACCAAAGAAACCTGTTGACCTTCTGCCATTGAAGGTATTTTTAAGCAGATGAGACAAATATCTGTCAAGAATGGATTAGTCTTTCAAAGTCTTTTTCATACTTAAGATAATATGAAGAATCTGAATTGACTTAAGATAAAAACGCTTCATTCTTCTCTACATGCTTTCCCTCTTTCCAGTCTTTGCTATTTCCGAGATGCTTGTTATTTTTTATGAACACCTGACAATAACTAAGGATAGCACTAAGAACCTGTAAAATAGGGTTATATTCTTATTCTTTTTGGGGTTTTTTTGTATTTTATGTATTTTACTCTTCTTTCTCCTATTTTGCTGTGGCTTTTTTTTTCTTTTTTTTTTTTTCAACCATACTGCGTATTCACACCCACTGTTCTATCAATGTTGATTCTGAAGCTGTTCAATACTAAACCTCTATGAACTTTCCTTACTTTTCACCTCAGCCTACTGTTGTTTTCAGCTTTCTCTGTGTTTCTCTACAGTACTCAGAAAAGAGAAATAATGTATATAATATATCTCAAAACTTGTGATGGATAGCCTATAGCTAGTAGTCACATTCCCATTCTTCATAGATATATCCTCTTGTTCACCTTCCTATCACTATCCTTCATATCATCTCCTTTTGTTGTAATCACTGTACATAGTGAGTTCTCTATGAATTGACACATGCAATTAAATTGTCCTGTGAATTCAGAAAGTACTGGAGCAAATCTACATTTGCTGAAGTTGCACGGAACTGACAAAACAAACAAGAAAACAAACAAAACACTCAAACAGTCATGTCGCAAAAAAAAAAATAATATATTGTAACAGAACCAGAACAGGTTCTCCCCCCTTGTTTGTTTCAAGAAAGAAGAAATCAACCAACTTTCTCTTTTCCCCAGTATAAATATTAAACACAATATTACAAGCAAATGTTTGTAATACTCAGCAAAAGAACAATTTTTGCATTTGAACTGGAAGTGGAAGTATAAGTGCAAGTTAAAATATACTCTCCACTCAATATCTTATTTACATGCTAAACATAGTGTTTAAAGTTGGATTTGTAAATCAACAGAATGAGAAAGGAAAACACCTGCGATTTGTTATCTTCTGTGTATTCTGTAAAACACACCCATCCGATGATACTTCTGGGGAGACTGAAGGTGTGAAGTCTGGATATATGTTATGTATATTTAGTTACCAACGGATGCATTAATTTCTATAGTGTAAGCAGGCTGCTGGGTACTATTTATGATAGCGTATTTAATGGCTTGCCAGAGGAGAAAATATCTACTGAAAAAGTGCAGGGAAATTTGTAATAAAACTTTCCTTTTTCTATTTGTGCTCTTATGAAGTTTCAAAAAATGTATAAATTATATTGCTACAGAACAATATTGCAGAAGAGCGTTAGCGGTGTATCTGCAGGGAAGTGTGTGTGTGTTCATGTATGTGTGTAGTCATTGCAGATAAGGCTAACACCAGAGACAATGTAGGCCCACTGATGAATGAGGTGGGTGCTCTGGTGACAGAAGATACAGAGAAGGCAGAGTTACCGAATGCCTTCTTTGTCTCTGTCTATACTGCTGGAGGCTTTCCTGAAGAGTCCCGTACCCCTGAAGCCCCAGAGGAAGTCAGGACAAAGGAAGAGTTTGCTCTGGTAGATGAAGACTGGGTTAAGGAGTGGTTAAGTAATCTGGACACCCATAAATCCATGGGTCCTGATGGGATGCACCTGCGGGTGCTGAGGGAGATGGTGGAAGTTGTTGCTAGACCACTCTCCATCATCTTTGGCAAGTCGTGGGAAACGGGGGAGGTGCCTGAGGACTGGAGGAAAGCGAATGTCACACCAGTCTTCAAAAAGGGCAAGAAGGAGGACCCGGGTAACTATAGACCAGTCAGCCTCACCTCCATCCCTGGAAAGGTGATGGAACAACGTACTCTCGATGCTCTCTCTAGGCATATCAGGGATAAGAAGGTCATTAGTGGCAGTCAACATGGCTTCACCAAGGGAAAGTCATGCTTGACCAACCTTATAGCCTTTTACTGGGGACATTGCCGGGTGGATAGATGATGGTAAAGCAGTAGATGTGGTCTATCTCGATTTCAGAAAAGCATTTGACACCGTCTCCCACAGTATCCTTATGGCTAAAGTGAGGAAGTGTGATCTGGATGATCGGGTAGTGAGATGGATTGTGAACTGGCTGGAGAAAAGAAGCCAGAGAGTTGTGGTGAATGGGATGGAGTCTAGTTGGAGGCCTGTATCTAGTAGAGTCCCCCAGGGTTCGGTATTGTGACTGATGTTATTAAATATATTCATCAACGACTTGGATGAGGGAATAGAGTGCACCCTCAGCAAGTTTGTTGATGATATGAAACTGGGAGGAGTGGCTGACAGGCCAGAAGGCTGTGCTTCCATTCAGCGAGACCTAGACAGGCTGGAGATTTCGGCGGGGAAAAATTTAATGCAATTTAACAACAGCAAATGTAGAGTCTTGCATCTGGGCAAGAACAACACCAGGTTCCAGTATAAGTTGGGTACTGACCTGTTAGAGAGTAGTGTAGGGGAGAGGGACCTGGGGGTCCTGGTGGACAGAAGGATGACCATGAGCCAGCACTGTGCCCTCATGGCCAAGAAGGCCAATGGCATCCTGGGGTGTATCAGAAGGGGGGTGGTCAGTAGGTCAAGAGAGGTTCTCCTCCCCCTCTACTCTGCCCTGGTGAGACCGCATCTGGAATATTGTGTCCAGTTCTGGGCCCCTCAGTTCAAGAAGGACAGGGAACTGCTGGAAAGAGTCCAGCACAGAGCCACGAAGATGATAAAGGGAATGGAGCATCTCCCTTATGAGGAAAGGCTGAGGGAGCTGGGTCTCTTTAGCTTGGAAAAGAGGAGACTGAGGGGTGACCTAATTAATGTTTATAAATATGTGAAGGGTGAGTGTCAGGAGGATGGAGCCAGGCTCTTTTCTGTGATATCCAGTGATAGGACAAGGGGCAATGGGTTCAAGCTGGAACATAGGAGGTTCCACTTGAATATGAGAAAAAGCTTCTTTACAGTGAGGGTGACAGAGCACTGGAACAGGCTGCCCAGAGAGGTTGTGGAGTCTCCTTCTCTGGAGACATTCAAAGCCCGCCTGGATGGATTCCTGTGTGATCTGATCTAGGTGTTCCTGCTCTGGCAGGGATATTGGACTAGATGATCTTTCGAGGTCCCTTCCAATCCCTAACATTCTGTGATTCTGTGATTCTGTAACGGAAGTGAAGCAAAAATAATCAGGTAAACAGGTTATGGTTCATTAATAACTGTCAAATAAAGTAGAAAAAATAGAAAAATAAGAAATCAGACATTTCCACTACTGAATTCATCGTGATCTCTAAAATAAAGAGTTCACAGAATCACAGAATGGTTGAGGTTGGAAGGGTACTGTGGAGATGACCCTTTGCTCAAACAGGGCTGCCTAGACCCGGTTGCCCAGGCCCTTGTCTAGACAGCATCTGAATATCTTGAAGGATGGTGACTGTACAACCTCTCTAAGCAACCTGTGCCAGTGCTTGGTCACTCTTACCATGAAGAAGGTTTCCTGCTCTTCAGCAGGAACATCCCATGTTCTGGTTTGCACTCACTGCCTCAGGTCCCGTCACTAGATGTCCCTTGAAAGAGTGTCTCTGTTTACAGCCTCTTTTCAGATATTTGTACACATTGCTGAGACCTGTCCTCAACCTCCTCCAGGCTAAACAGTCCCAACTCTCTCAGCCTTTCCTCCTGTGGGAGATGCTCCAGCCCCTTCATCATCAGGGTGACCCTTTGCTGGACTCTCTCTGGTAGTTCCATCTCTTGTACTCTTGCAGCCCAGAATGGGACACAGTACTCCAATGATGGCCTTATCAGTGCATAGGAGAGGGGAAAGGTCATGTCCCTTGACGTGCTCTCAAGACATCTCCTTATGCAGCCCAGAATACTGGTGGCCTTCTTTGCCACAGGGTCACAGTGCTGGCTCACGTTCAACTTGCTGTCTGCCATTCACCCCTGTCGAAGTTCATTTTGCAAATCTGGTCCCAACATGTAGTGGTGCACTGGGTTATTCCTCCCCAGGTGCAAGACTTTGCACTTTCATTTGCTGAACTTGATGAGTTCATATGGCATATGGCATATTTCTCCAGCCTGATGACGCTCCTCTGAATGGCAGCACAACACTTAGCTGTGTGTGGTGGGTTGGCCCTTGGCTGGGGGCCAAACCACACACACCCACTCACACAGTCCCTGCCCCCACCCAATGATAGGGGAGAGAATTAAAGAGGTAAATGGAAAAGAGGACTCGTGGGTTGAGATAAGGACAATTTAATAACTAAACTACAATAATATTGGAAATAATACTATATACAAATATACAATGTGATACACAGTGATACTGCCCCTCCCCACCTGATGACCAAAGGCCCAGCCCACTCCCGGCCAATGACCCCAGAGGAGGAAGGGAAAAGGTGATACACAATGATACTGCCTGCCCCCCAAAAGGCTCAGCCTGTTGCCAGCTGACGATCCCCAGACACCGCACTCACAATTCCCCCAAAAAGGGGTGGGGGGGGGGGTGGTGCACCACTCCCGGAGGCACTCATGGAATGGAGATAAAAGCTCAAGCATCCCAGGCTGAGAGCTGACCGAAGCAGGGGAAAAACAGCTAATGATCCCCCCAGAGAGGGAGGATCCCGAAACTCAGGGAACGGAGATAATGAGCATCCTGGGCTCCGAGAGCTACTGGCGTCTGTGGAGGGGGAAAGGCCTTGGGAGAGTGAATGCAGGTGTCTCAAGCGAGATGATCCGGAGCCCAAGGGAAGTAAAAGAAAGCAATCTCCCGGAAGGGTCCTCACCTATATACTGGGTATGACATGCATGGGATGGAATAATAATTGGTCAGTCTGGTTTCAATCTGAACCTAAGAGCAAATCCCAGGCTAGCAGCTGGACTATGTCTCTATGCTTGTCTGCTGACCTTGGCAGCAGAACAAAACATCGGGTCTTTATCAGCTTCTCCTGAGCAGGAATCCAAAACATAGCTTCTTGCTAGCTACTTATGAAGAGAAGGAAAAAAAATTAACTCTCTTCTACTTAACCCACGACACTGTGTCAGCCACTCCTGTTTTTATGTGATCAGTAAACTTGCCAAGGGTACATTTTTCCCCATTGTGCAGATCATTACTTAATATGTTGAAAATAATTTGATCCGGTATGGACATATGTGATAGACCACTAGTTACTAGCCTCTAACTAGACTTTGTATCACTGATAACTACCTTCTGAACTTTGCTGTGGGGACAGTTTTAAATCAACTTCATTGTCTGCTCATCTAGCCCACACTTCAACAGCTTGTCTATAAGGAACTTATGGCAGACAATGTCAAAAGCCTTGCTGAAGTCAAGGCAGAAAAATATACATTTCTTTCCCCTCACCTACTAAGACAGTCATTTAACTGTAGAACATGATCACCTTTGTCAAGCATGACTTCCCCTTGGTGAACCCATGCTGACTACTCCTAATCATCATCTTCTCCTTTATGAGCCTGGAAAAAGTTGCCCAGATTAGTTGTTTGAACACCTTGGGAATCCAAGAGAGGCTGACCAGCCTGTAGTTCTCTAGGCCCTCTTCTTGCACTTTTTGAACACAGAAGTGACATTTGGATTTCATTAGTCTTTGGGCACCTCTCCCAATGGCTCTGATTGTTTAAAGGTTATCAAGAGTGGTCAAGATAGTCTAAAAATTACCAAGAGTGGCCTCACAATGGCATCAGCCAGCTCCCTCAGTACTCTTGGTGCCTCCAATCAGAGCCCATGGACTTACACGTGTCTGGTTTGCTCAAAAATTCTTTTACTCAGTCTTTTTCCATCAAGGGTGCATTTTCTGTGCTTCAGACTTTCCCCCTGGCCTCTGGGACCTGGGATATCTCAAGGCTGGTCTTGCTTGCAAAGACTGAAGCAAAGAAGGCATTCAGTGCTCCAGCCTTTCCGTGTTCTGTGTCACCAGGTCTCCAGCCTCATTCAGCAATGGGCCCACATTTTTTGGAGTCTTCTCTTTGCCACTTAGAGAAGCTCTTCTTGTTGCCTGTTGCATCCCTTGGCAGATTCAGTTCCAAGTAGGCTTTCAAGTCTTACTGACAATCTCTCTCCTTATGTAGCCCAGCATACCACTGGACTTTTTTTGCCAAAAGGGCACAGTGCTGGCTCATGTTCAGCTCATTGTTGTCCCGATCAAAAGTTGGGGGGGTTTCAATGTGATCCCAGGAGAAAAATTAAGAACAAACAAGGTCAGATATCATACACCCAAACCAACTTTATTAACAACAATTAAACGTAGAAGCAATAGGAAAGAGTGGAATAAAAGGTAGAAATTAAGCAAGAAGTCGGGATAGAGAGGCAAGAAACAGTTACCACCGAAGATCCCATGATGCTCCAACTATCCACAAGCCCTGGACAGTGGACTGCAGAACTGAGATGGATCACCCACAGAAATGCTGCACAGGGGCCTTGCAGACTGACAGGGGTCAGTGCCTCCATTGTTGGAGGAGTCTTTGCAGAATTCAGGGCGAGAGCACTTACGAGTGCCCAAACATTACAGAAGGATATTCTTCAGGGGATTGTGGAAATGTGGAAGGCTCATCCTAGGGTATCTGGGGAAAGACCCAAAGGTGTGAGAATGGCATGGGTCCATCTGGATAGGGGAGGAAACAGCATGGAAAGAGAAGATTAAAATCATGGGCTCATGGGAAAATTCAGGTTAGAAAGGATGCCAGGAGGTCCCCAGTGAAGCCTCCTGCCCAAAACAGCATCAGCCAGAACGTATGACAGTGTGCTTCACTGCTTTCTCCAGCCTGGTCTTGAGAATGCCCAAGGATGCAGACAGTACAGCCTCTCTGGGCACCCTGCTGTACTCTGGACTGTCCCCACAGGAAATAAGGTTGCCCTTTCTCTCCACTGTGAACTTCTCTTGCTTCAGCTGAGGCCAGCTGCCTCTTATCCTACTACAATGCACTGCTGAGGAGAACCTGGCTCCATCTTCTCAACATGAAAGTTGTAGCCCTGTTGCGGAGATCTGCTCTGAACCCTTACCTTGGCACCTTTCTGCTGATGGTGGGCAGAAGAGCCATCTCCATACCTCTGAGAGTCATTTTCTGCTTGCACCATATGCAGGACATGGTCCTTTGCTTCTTGCTGTCCTCCAGGGAGCTGTTTTGACACATGCCTAGCTTTGAGAGTGAAGGACCTGGGCTGTTGCTGGACCAGACCAAACCATGGGGACAGCTCACTGCAGATTTGGTCACTAGGGATGTGTTGTGGTTTTAAAAGCCACTACACAGCCTCTTGTTAAAATCCTCATGGGCTGAGGCAAAGACAGGGATGGTTCACTCACCATGCATGGTCACACTCAAGAAACTAACAAGACTTGGGAAAACAGAAAAGAAACAACTGAATTTATTAACTATTTACAATCAAAACCAAAGTAAGATAATGAAAAAAAGAACTACATCTTAGAAAGGCACTTCTCCCCCACCCCTCTCTTCTTCCCAGGCCCACAAGCTTTGTTCCCTGTTTCTGTACCTTCTCCTTTCTAGTGGCATGGGGGGCAGGGAATGGGGGTTGCAGTCAGTCCATGTTGTCTCTGCCACTTCTTTCTCCTCACGGTAGGGCTCCTCACAGTCTTTCCCTGCTCCAGTGTGAGGTCCCTTCTCACTGGACAGTCCTTCACAAACTGCTCCAACGTGAGTCCTTCCCACACAGGCTCACATTCCTCTGACAACTCCTTGGCTCTGGCACGGGTTTCTTCAAAATTTACGGCCTCCTTTGGGCACAGCTACTTCTTCCAATGTGGAATCATCCATGGCTACATCTGCATGAGCTACAAATGAACTCTTCTTTCATGGGCTGCACGAGGGATCACCATTGTTCTTCATCAAGCTTCATGGGAATCTCTGTTCCGGGGCACCTCCTCCTTCTTCTTTCTCTCCACTGACTTTTGTGTCTGCATTAGTCAGATTTGTGTCACATCCTGCTCCTGTCTCTGCCACAGGTTCTTTTGCTGGCTCCTGAGAAACTCCTGGCTCTCAGGCAAGCCATGACAGAGGCTTGGGCTGTGATGGGTCAGGTTACAGAAGAAGCCGAGCAGACAGCTAGACAGCCAGGCCAGTTGGGCCCTGCCCGGGGCCATGCCAATGCAACTGTGCACTGTGCTCCCTCTTAAATCTGTCATCGGCAGAGGCGCTGATTGACTCAGCCCTGGCCAGGGGCGGGTCCAGCCTGAAGCTGGGGTTCAACACCCAGGTGTCATTTAAACTTATAACATTTTACCTCTGCTTCTGAATCCTGTAAATTGTTATATGCTTCCCACCTAAAACTTTATATTGGTGAAGCCTCATGGATTTTTTTTCTTCATCTGTTGCTGAGTGTGCTTATAGCAGCTTACTGTTAGTTCTTTCATGCCATCTCCCCCCTTCCTAGCCAGCAGGTATGCTTGAAGCTCGCTTGAAACACTTTCCTTTCTCTCTTCCACTTTGAAAAGCAAAACTACTTAGACAAGGACTTTTTTGTGCTGCTAGTACTACTTGCTATTACTCTTCAGCTGACTAGGTATAACAGACACAGTATGATGAAGACTTCATAATAAATTTTCTTTACATATTCAGATATTTAAGCCCTTTTTTTCTCACTTTGGAATGCTTTATCTAACAGGAAAATAGGATATTTGTGAACATGTATGAGGGTCCTTTATCCAAACTAATTTAAGTTAATTCAGGAAAAGCAGATGGTTTCTTCACCTGTGCATCACAAGCAGTCTGACTGTGTGCTTGTTCCTTGCACCGACATCAAGACTTCCAGAGCACTCTTGTGGCTTAATTTCTAGATCCAATTCAGGCTTGGGTACTAGGGCATTTACCTGATCAAAACTGAGATATCACACCTTAGAATAAAGATGTAGAACTACATGCACTGGAAACTTTTGATGTTAAGCAAAGAAGTACCTATGGAATTTAGGCAAAGTAGCTGACAACTGATAGATAGTTTTCAATGTCAGTTAAAGACTGGGTTGGATCACACTGCTCACCATTACACCTCATACAATTAAGTCCTCTTTGGGCTTTTTTGGGTCTTGCTTAGATGCATGACTCATGTCAGTGAACCCTAAATAAGAATAGTTTCATAAACTGTGATGAAGAAATGTGATGGGATAACCTCGTCTAGACGCCAGGTGCCCGCCAGACCACTCAGTCACTCTCCTCTTCAGCAAAACAAGGGGAAGAAAATGAGATTAAAAACTCGTGGGTCAAGATAAAAGCAGTTTAATTAAAGCAAAAGCCAATGATGCGCATGGAAGCATTTCCATCAGCAAGCGATGTCTGGCCACTTCTTGGCAAGTAGGGCTTCAATACACATAGCGGTTGCTCCCAGAGACAGACATAATAACAAAAAATGCCCCCCTCCTCCTCCCTTCCCTTAGCTTTTATTGCTGAGCTGATGTCATATGGTATGGAATATCCCCTTGGTCAATTTGGGTCAGCTGTCCTGGCTATGTCCCTTCCCAATATCTTGTCTACCCCTGGGGCCCTGAGCCTACTGGGGAGGTGGCTGTTGGGGAGACAGCCTTGATGCCGTGTGAGCATTTCTCAGAAATAGCCAAAACACTGGTGTTATCAACACCTTCCTAGCTACCAATGCAACACACAGCACGATAAGCGCTGCTACAAGGAAAATTAACTCTGTCTCAGCCAGACCCAATACAAGAAAGTAATACATGGTTCTGTTGCCAATATTAGTAATGAGCACACACCTAGGTGGTCATACTGGCTTTTGTAGATCACATTCTCAGCAATCTAATTCTTCACAGGTAATATAATTCAAACAAGCATCAGGCATCCTGTTAGTTGCATAATACATAATGAAGCATAAAACCACCCTTTGAGTCTAATCCCCAGCCTGAAGCCCTAACAAGTAACTGCACTGAAACTGATTTTTCTGGCACCCAGAGTATGCCTTAAGTATTTAGCCTGATTAGTGTGTTTGTTAATTCTTTAATGCTCTATTATTGCAATTTTTCTCCTCTTGAAAATTTTAACTTTACAAAGCAAAATAACTGATAAGATAAATAAAAATGGATATATTTCAGAAGTGTAATATAATTAACATAGTATATCAAAAGTTGTCAAGAGGATCATGATAAAAGTCTTAACTACAAAGAGCTAAACTTATTTCGATTCTATTTTTGTGGATAATTGAAGTCAGGTTATTAAGCACAAGTCCTAATTAATGTCCCAGTAAAATTTCATAAATCAATCAAAAGTCATGAGATGTCAATGATAGTGTAACCAAAAAGTAATTCTGAAGTTAAGTAACTGTTTAAATATCTACATAAAAAACCTGAAATTAAAATTTCATTTCTCAGGCTTGCTATTTATTTACAGTCCTTTTGCAATCAGTTATGCCAATTTACACAGATTCCTACTGTAAGATAACATATTCTACCCCTTAACATAAATATGACTTCTTTGTTCATCTGAAATCTAACAAGTTCATTAACATAAGCCATCCTTACGCAAGCAAAATTTATTGGATTGCACATTCATTTTTTACATATAGCTACACATTTTTAATTATGTAAATTATTAATTTACTACATGTACAAAAGTAATATTAGAATCCTTGTAGACATCACTTTTATCATCAAGTCCTTTTAACATGGGGATGAACCCATGTTCAAGCTCTTTCTGAGTAGAAGATAGGCAGATTTTTATTTTTATGGACATTATTGGAATAACAGTTTTAGATACAGTTGATTGAAGGCTACCAACTTTGTAATCTATTTTGATATATTTGTTAGCAAAGTGAATAGAGTATACTGGAATCTCTTGGGGTTCCAGTTCATAACAAAATTCACATAAATAATTATGCTGAGATTAATTTTTCCTGGTTTGATATTGCAACAATATTTTTTAGAGGGAATCTCAGGGTTGAGTTGGGTGGGGTTTTTTGGTTTTGTTTTGGTTTTATTTTTTTTTGTTCGTTTCCTTCTAGTATAAATAAACTGGTCAGATCTCTTCCACAGCTATGAGATGAAAACTCATAATCTTAGTACATATACCTGCAAGCTAGCACCAGCTGAGAACATAATCCAAATGTCTATTGATATTCATGTTTTTGACCTTGAAAAGTAGGTACAAATTACCTCCATCAAATATGGTACAGGGAGTGCAACTCATGTGATTGAAAGCACACATCCAAAAATGAAGCTAGGCACTTCTTCCCAAAGAGACATAATTCAAAACATGATGGATTTATTTCCTGAAGCAGTTCAGTTCTTGTAATGATATTTTTAGCAGAAGAGCTTTTCTGCAGGAGTCATGGTTGAAGGAGGGAAAAAGACTGAAGAGATGCTTGTATTACTGTATGTCAACAAGTCCTGCCTGATCAACCTAGTGGCATTCTATGATAAAGTGGCTACATCAGTGGACAAGGGAAGAGCTACGGATGTCCTCTATCTGGACTTCTGTAAGGCTTTTGACATTGTCGCAAACAATATCCTTCTCTCTAAATTGGAGAGATAGGGATTTGATACATGGACTGTTCAGTGGATAAGGAATTGGTGGGATGGTCGCATCCAGAGGATAGTGGTCAAAGGCTAAATGCCCAAAAGGTGACCCTCAGGGGTCTGTATGGGGATCAGTACCTTGAGCAATGACATAGACAACAGGATCAAGTGCACCCTCAGCTAATCTGCAGATGACATCAAGCTGAGTGGTGTGGTTGACACACCTGAAGGATGGGATACCATTCAGAGGGACCTTGACAGGCTTAAGAAGTGAGCCCATGTAAACCTCATGAGGTTCAACAAGGCCAAGTTCAAGGTCTTGTACATGGGTCAGAGTAGTATCAATAAGGCTGGGGGATGAAGGGATTGAGAGCAGCTCTGCTGACAAGGACTTGGGGGTACTGGTAGATGAAAAGCTGGACATGAGCCAGCAATGTGTGCTTGCAGCCCAGAAAGCCAACCTTATTCTGGGCTGCATCAACAGAAACGTGGTCTAGGGAGGGGGTTCTCCCACTCTGCTCCACTCTCCTGAGATATCACCTGGAATACTGCATCCAGCTGTGAAGTATTCAGTCTGGAGTGAATACTGAAGGGGTAATGGTTGTAAACTAAAAGAGAAGAGCTTTAGATTAGATATAAGGAAGAAATGCTTTACTTCCTGGGTAGCCACACTAAAAGGTGAAACACTGGAACAGGTTGCCCAGAGGAGTTCTGGATGACCCATCCATAGAAACTTTCAAGATCACATTGGATGAGGCGCTGAGACATCTGATCTAGTTGAAGACATCCCTGCTCATTGTAGGGAGGTTGGACTAGATGACCTTTAAAGTCCCTTCCAATACAAACCATTCTCTGATTCCATGCGGTATAGATGGCACAGGGAACTGAGTGGAGATAATTTCTCAGGAAATTATGGAGGCACTCATCTAATGCAACAATCAGAAGCTGGATAAAGGTTTGTGCTGAGTACATCTGGATCAAAGATCTGTCCCAGAATCTCAGACTTGCCTATATGCCTCTTTCAGCATCTGGTATGATCAGGCTTGAGGGGACAAAGACTTTCTGCACACAGGCAGGTACTGTTAATAAACAAATACTACAGAACAGATTTTTTTTTTCCTGTTTTACATTTTCTTTGTTTTTATTACTTAAACAATGTTGCCACATTTTCATTAAGCTGCACAGAACATGCATTTAGGATAACTGAATGTGTGAACTGATCAGGTTACAGGCATGTTTTTCACCATGCAAAAAACAGCTCAGTTTTGCCATTTGAGTTTCTGCACTACAGTTTAATCTTCCTCTACTACCTTTCCCTGGAGACTGAAACCATTTGGACTTGATCCACAGAGAATGCAAAAGGTATGTCTGCAGTAGGGTCCTTGTAGAGAGGAGAAAACACAGTATATGTATTTCTTTCCTGTGTCTGTGATGCATCTAATTATGGAAATAGATCGGTTTGAAGACTTGCATAAGTTGAATTAACTGCCTCACCCCACTGTCTTCATGAAAGAGAAGGTATGGCTTCTAAGAGCCAAACAAAACTACAACACACCTTGAGCACTGTTGCTCATCGAGAAGTCTCTTATTCAATTGGTAAAAATGAAGTATATCCAGGGTGAAGAAAAAAATCTATGACCTTTTTTCCCAGAATGAAAATAAAATAAATTAAAAAAAATTAAAAATCAAGCCATTGACCACAACTCTTTTAGTGTGACTATCCAGCCAATTCCTTCTCCACAGATTTGTCCATCTGTCAAATCCATGTCTCTCTAATTGAGAGACAAGTTGTGCAGGACAGTGTCAAATGCTTTGCACAGGTAGAGGTAGATGATATCAGTTGCTCTTCACTTATCCACCAACACTGTAACCCTGTAGCAGAAGGCCATTAAATTTATCTGCACAATTTACCCAGCCATGTTGGCTGTCACCAATCACCTCCTTATCTTCCACGTGCCTTAGCATAGTTTCCAGGAGGATCTGCTCTGTCATCTTGCCAGGCACATTGGTGAGACTGGCTGACCTGGAGTTCCCCAGGTCTTCTGTTTTTCCCTTTTTAAAAATGGGAGTTATGTTTCTCCTTTTCCAGTCAACAGGAACTTTCCCAGGCTGCCATGACTTCTGAAATATGATGGATAGTGGCTTAACAACTTCATTCACCGGTTCCCTCAGGACCTGCACATCTCTAACTTCTCTTGTTTGTTCCCCATGCTGTGTGTGTTTGCATAGAGGTGCTTAAGCTTGGTTGCCGATGAAGCTGACTTACTGGTTGGAGTGACTGAAATTCCTTTGCACTGCTCTTCACGTGCCCTCCTGCTGACCTGTGATCCTTCTCCAGGCTCTGGGCATCCATTGCTGGCACTGGCATCAAACTGGTAGGAGTGGGATGGATTGAGGTTTCCCTCCCCTGGTAGTTGTAGTTTAAAGGCCTCTTCATCAGGTTGGCAAGCCTATGACCAAAGATGGTGTTCCCCTTATCAAACAGATGGACCCCGTCAGCCCCCATTAGACCAGGTTTCTCAAAGAGAGTCCCATGGTTGAAGTAGCTGAACCCCCAGCTGTGGCACCACTCCTGTAACCATTTGTTGACTTGTGAGATTCATCTGGCCCTTTCAAACCCCTCCCCTTTGACCAGGAGGATTAATGAAAAAACTACTTGTGCTCCAGAGTCCCTTACTGCTGCTTCCAGGGCTCTGTAAGCCTTCTTGATACTCCTCAGGCTGCTTCTGGCTGTATCACTGGTGCCCACGTGAAACAACAGCAGGGGATAATAGTGGAACGTACACATCTTGGTAGTCTCTCAGTGACATCCCTGATAAGAGCCCCTGGTAAGCAGCTCACCTCTCTAGAGAATGGGTCAGGTCAACAAATGGGCACCTCCGTACCTCTCAGAAGAGGGTTGCCTACTGCTATGACCTGTTGCCTTTTCTTAGATGCGCCTGTCCCTGCCTTAGAAGAAAGGTCTGGGCACTTCCTGCAGTCCGAGGTCTGCACTGAAGCCTCTCCACTCGGCAGCTCTGTCTGGGTGGAGCCATTAGCCACCACTAGGGCACAGACCCCCCCCCCCCAGCCAGAGCTGCAGCCTTTGCTCCTAGATGGGTGCCCACCATTCTGCCTTGAGGTTTGGGTGGGATGAGTGCCCTTGTCCTGTTCAGGTGGTCACAGAACAGTGCCCAGTGGCAGGGTTATGTGTACTTCGAGTCTTCCAATCAGCCAGTGGATTGCCCCTCCTTCGAAGAGGTGCCCTCCTTGACTGACTAATGAGACATTAGTCTTTGTCAACCCAGAAATGAGCTGGTTCCTGACACTGGGGTTTTCTCATTGATTAAATTGTCATGGTGTATTCACAGACTAAACGCTGCCTTCTGGTCACTGTCCTTTTCTTGTGTGGAAAATGACCTTTGTGAATAATTGCATGCCCCAGATGTGTCAAAACGAGAAGGAAGCAGTAATCCAAAGTAATTACACTGTAGGAACTATTTGTCCCTTGATTCTTTTGTAAATTCTAGGGGGGACAAAGGGGGAGGAAAAAAATAATACCTGAAATATTTTTTACCAACACATCATTGCAAGGTAATTTAAGGTGAACTTAGGAAATTTTTTTTGCACTTTATATTCTGCCTCAGAATATTTTAATGATTACCTTATATTGCTTGTAAAGATATGTACATGCTGAGGTCTAGGTACCTTTTGAACCACAGGTCAGTCATTGCAACAGGAAGTCTGTTTTTTAGCTACCTTGTGGGGCTATTAAAGAGTTATAAGTAGTTTATAATTTTGGGACTACTATGTTTTATGTCAATATGGAAACACCCCTGAGAGTTATTATGTTGGGTGGGAATTTCTGGAGTGTAGTGCATTCTGGCTGCAGTCCAGCATGCTCCAATGTATCATCAGTGCTGTAAGACATAAATGGGATGCCACTGAAATGATAAAGAAGTTCTTCCTCAACCTTGCTGAATTGTCCAAACTCAGAATTGAGCAAAGCTTTACAACTAATAATTCTTCTCTGAAAATTGTTAGTCTGATGCAAATAAAAGCTTTCCTTGTAACTTTGTTGACTCCACAGAAACTTATCAAAAACAAAGCAGATGGGTAGGTTGGAAGGCTTGCATGAGTGCTTGTTTTTCTGTCAATTCGCATACGAGTGACTGACACGTGGTTTCTCTGGCTCCCTGAAATCCCACCTGCTTGGGTGTGGGCTGCCCAAGTGCCTGGGAGCTCTGGCTAACTTATAGTACAACTGTTAGGATGCAGGAATGCCATGGCTCCATGGACAATCTAGGCTGCATGGATTCCTGGTCAGACCATTTCTTGGCCAACTCTCTATTTTTCTGGATCTCTGCCCAGAAAATAGTTATGATTCCAGTTCCCCAAGCTAGCTGGACAGATCTAGATTGCTGGCCTACAAATGAGAGAAAATACTGACTTGGCCTTCTCTGAAATAAGTTTTTCTCAAAACATTATTTTTTGCTATACATTTTGCATTCTTCATTTTGATTCATAATGAAAAGTGTCCCAAATTCTACAGGATTAAAAGTCCAATTCCAGGTTCAAATGACATTTCAAAGACTAAAGGAGCTGATTGCAGGAGGCAGAAACTAGAATTAAAGAAGTACTCAAATCCAGATGAAAATTAAAGGCATCTTTATTTAGGAATTTTAACCTAGCTGTAACTGCAAAGAGTCCCATGGTAACCACGCACTGACTGTTCACAGGTCTTACATGTTATTGCTTCTCCAGAATCCAACCATTCTTCAGAATCATGCCAGAACAGAATTTTGTATGCAGCTGTGAAGCAGAAATATTAAGTAGATACAAGCTCCATTTCCTGTAGTCTCTTTATATCTCTTCTTGTCTCATATGTCTCTTCTTGTCTCATAACCAAGCAATATATGAGATCCAATTACCTCAGCTTAATGTTGCATGTCTGTATTTGGGGTTCTGGAGTTGTTTTGTGCATTTTCATAGCTTTACCATTCCTTTCTTTCAATGGATGGCAAATACTTACAGATAATGCTAAGATCCCGTTAAAAGAATATTGTTCTCAACACTTCAAATAGAATTTTAAGTTCTAATCTGTGTATGCATAGAAAAAGATTTTTTTCACCTTTTGTTTAGAACATGCCACTAATTCCTCAAATTTATATATCTCTATATGGATATTGATATTTGTTTACCTATGTAAACATATAGTTAAATCAATGTGTATTAGGTTAACAGAAACAGGCCGATAAACACTTTTTAAAAATTTAAGAATATATTCTTTACATGCATATGGTGCCTCTTGTGCATACTGCAGACACACATACACGTATACACAGGCCAGTGTTACATGGATCAAACACCACTAAAGTAATTCTTTCTGTTCTTTCATAAATCTTAGACCATGTTCAATATTTACTTCTCATAGAATAATGTAGGTCACAGAACATCTTAAAAATTTACCTCATTCAGAATTCAAGACAGAAAGGAGCCCTCCATCTTATTTTGGATTATCATTTGCTTGAAAGACACAAAACTAACAGTAATATGCAGAATATGTCCTTAAACCCTAGGATTTATCTGTATAATTTAAAAAGAAAAAAGAAATATGCCATAAAACAACTGAATGACAAAGGGTACTACAGTATGTTCTTATTTTGCTGATCTTCTGATTGCTGACTAAATTTGTAAGTAAGTGTGCTTCTCATAAATAAAAATTTTGGGATTAAAATAAAACACAACTGAATGTGAGGTGTTGCCTCGTTGATTTTTCAGTCCATGGCCCTCTAAGTGAGGAAAAGTATTCGGTCGATCAAGCATACATGACAAGGACATATATATGCTATTTTGTTAGAGTGAACTCTAAATTTTCCTAGCGTCCCAAGATTTCTATTTTGTCTGTGTGGCATATAGATTAATTCATTCAGTTTCCATCTGTGTGAAATGGAGGAGTTATGCTGATCAGTCTGGCGGCTAGAGCCTCTTAGACCTCTTCAGCTGTATACAGTTTCCTGATCCAGACCTGTCTCCCAGGGACAACAATGCAACAGACGCTGCTTCCAGTCTTGACTAGCTGCTGGTACACTTGCCCTTCTAACCTTAACAAATACCTTGGAGGGTGAGAGGGAAGGGCAGGATTCCACACCCTCTGTTCCAAGTCTGCCATCAGTTTAAGGCTTCAGACCCTGCAGGACTGGTAAGGCTGGTGAAAAGTTCATCTTGACTAGCTTTTATCAGGGACTGAAGCTCAGAGATTAGTTGACCTGGAGGACAGGACAGTGAAAAACTAGTTTTGGAAACAGATGTATCAGGATTATGGAAAAAGAGGAAGGGGACAGGACTGTGAGCTCTTAGGTGCAATTGCTATCTGCATCCTCGTGTACTTGAAGACTTTGATTTGCCTGCTTCCACAGTCCCCCTAAGGACAAGCAGGACCTGGCTGTCTGTGTACCCTACTACTTAGGTTACCAAAAGCATAGTAAGTACCAGGAGTTTATCTCTAACTTAGTTGCAGTTCCTGGAGGTTTTGGCTTAGCTTAAAAAAAATGGGTTTATGTTGAAAATGATATGTTCTTTCTTGCTTTTCTGAATATTGCTGGTATAACACTTTCTTTTCCTGTGTGGCCAACGGCCATGTGAGAAGTCAGATAGAGCTGTGTAGAAGAAGTATAATGGATGTGGTATTCCTATCATCGTTGGAAAATGGACCTAAATGAACAATGTGTAGGTGAAATAAACAGAGCGATTCTAGAATGGCTGCAGCTGTAAAAAGGTACCAGCACTGGGCGGGTGGCCTAAATGAAAATATATGATTGCTCTGTCAGTTATGTCTGAGCCCACGACATGAAAGATCACAGCATTTGGCATCTACTGGCATGTGATGGGCAGGTAGGAAAGGGTCTTGCATTTGTAAGGACAAAGAGAAAATAATAATTTACATGCATGGAGATCTAGATGTTTTAATTCTATGTATGTGGTACTGTGAGAGAGAAGTCTATAATGCCAAGCCCAACTACCTTATTTTGGATTACTTGACCCTCTCCCATAAAGGGGCTATGCTGTAGTCCTCTCCAGTTCAAATCTACAGAAAGAGGAGCAAAAAGCAGCCATTGTTGTACAATGATTTCAACATGGATGCTGAATGGATCTACTGGGCATGTCTTTCAGGGAGCAGGTGGGAAGCTGACAAATCCAAGATAGATTTGTGTTGTTGAAATGTACAAAATGATGGGATGATATTTATGCAATAACGACTGTCGGCCCAGTGTGCAGAGTGGACACAGCTACCTGCTCCAAAAGGTCTCAAGACTCTGGAGTATTGCATGTAAATACACTTTATTGAAATGAGTATTTGTCCAGGAAACTATAATGTGTTCCTCACTACTACCTAAGATAGTGACGATGTAGCCTAAGTCAACTAGCAAAAATGTCAAAAGAAGGGGCTTCTGCAAGCAGAATGTCCATTCAGGCCATTCTGTTCACAATGATCCAGTGTGACCAGCTCTTTTCTGACAAGACTATAGTCCATGACCTTGATCCCTGTGCAAAAAGTAGCACTAGTATCACAGTGGTTCTGTACTCTTAATGTGATCTGACATGGAGTTCAATCAACTATCCACATAAATGTGAACTGCAGCGGAACACTAAGTCCGTGTTACCAGAATGAGTAGCTCTGCACACCTTGTGCAGTGACAAATTTAGCCACCCAAGCAACATTTGAACTAACCAGGAATTCACCTAAGGAATAGAGCATTTACAGAACAGATATTTCCAGATATATTTGCATTTGATTGGACATTTCACAAGAAATGTAAAGTTATTAAACTTTGTATTCCAATCATTAGAAAATTACAGATTTCATACCAGTTATTTGTTGCTAGAAGTCATTTATGGGAGTCTCAGAACACTAAAAGCTTTTCTTACTGATTATGTGCATATGCTGCATATAGCATATTTACACAGGAAACACTGCTTCAAACACGTTTGATGATCTTTCAGAAAAATATGTTATTAAAGTTCTGTGACTTAGGAAGACTCAAAAATATTTGTGTTCTCATTTGCACTGTTGCAATTTGGCAGCTGCTCTAGCAGTAATGCTTTAAAAATTATATGCAAGTAATTAATTGCTTCCTCTTCCTGTGCATTTTAATACATTCCAAAGGTTCTAATTCATCATCATGCTTATCAATAAATATTTCACTAAATGTAAATGCTGCATTATCACTAATGTGCTTTTACTACATCTGTACTTCAAGCATAGAAGAGCTGAACTCTTTGGGTGACACCCAGGTACAACACCCTACAGATTCAGTAGGCTATTGTATGTCATAGAGGCTAAGAATAATACTTCTTGTTTTTAAAGGAGACTGTATTTTAGTCTTCCATTAGTATCTTAACTGGTATTTATTTTATTATTACATGATACCCTAAATGACACTGTTTTCTTCCACTGGTTCCCATATCCCTGGATCATAAAATAAATGACACAAGACATTCTTTAGAGATTGTCTTTGCAAGAATAAGGTCTAGTTCTGGAATATTTCAGAGAAGTGTTTCCTCTTTGGTTCTTATTCATATTATACCTGAAACAATTATATTTTCATATATATCAAGATTCAGAGAAACACTGTTTATAATATTTTATAGAATCATAGAATCATAGAATGGTTTGGGTTGGAAAGGACCATAAAGATCATCAAGATCCAACCCCCCTGCCATGGCCAGGAACACCCTCCACTAGACCAGGTTGCTCAAAGCCTCATCCAGCCTGGCCTTGAACACCTCCAGGGATGGGGCATCCACAGCTTCCCCGGGCAACCTGTTCCAGTGTCTCACCACCCTCATAGTGAAAAATTTCTTCCTAAAGTCTAGTCTAAATTTACCCTCTTTCAGCTTATACCCATTACCCCTTGTCCTCTCACTACACTCCCTGATCAAGAGTGCCTCCCCATCTCTCCTGTAGGCCCCCTTCAGGTACTGGAAGGCTGCTATTGAGTCTCCTTGGAGCCTTCTCTTCTCCAGGCTGAACAACCCCAACTCTTTCAACCTGTCTTCATAGGGGAGGTGCTCCAGCCCTCTGATTAATTTCATGGCTCTCCTCTGGACTCTCTCCAACAGGTCCATGTCTTTTTTTTGTTGGGGGCCCCACATCCGAACACAGTACTCCAGGTGGGGTCTCACGAGAGCACTTCAAAATGAATTTGTTTTCCTTTTCAGAAGGTCAGAAACCAGCTAAAGGTAAGAAAACTACATTTCATGGCCACTTCCTAGAAGTATATTGAACTGATTGTACTATCTCTTGTCATACCAACGTAAGAAAGAAAACAGAAAAGGAAAAGGAGGTTTCTTAATGGAGAAGGAAATAAGGGCGAGTACATAGATGGGGAACTGATTTTTATTCTGAGGGTAAAATTTGGTTTGAAAATACATTTTTTGGTCTCCATAATGATAAATTACACCAAAAGAAATCCAAGTGAAACAACAATAACAGCAACTATAATAATTATATAATCCAAAACCTTAAAAATGTGAGTTTAACATATGAGTTGCTAATATAATTGAGTAAATTTTTAGGCTCCGTTTAGCTTATGGGATATGAGCTTATGCGTCTTCTGCTTTGCAGTGACTACTGTTCCTGAAGGGAGTCTAGAATAAAGAGACATATGATTTTTTTGTTTCCTCTGCAGAGGACACTGTTCCCTCTGAGCAGTGAAAATCTTTCAAATCACCCTCATAATGGGAAAACTTTGAGAGTTGCAGGGCTTGTGATTTGATGGTACGGTAAACTTTAGATGACAAGTTTAGTCACAACAAATGGCATAAGTGTCTTCCTTGCATTACCTTTGAGTTTTCTTGCTCATGGGGCTATACCGTATGAATATTCCTACTATACCTTTGTGACACGTGTTCCTTACTCTTATCACCATACTGACAGTTAGTGCTTAGAGTCATGTAGGGTAGTATCTGTGAAGAAGAAACTAGCTGATAATATGGTAACCAAATAAAAGAAGGTGCACAGAAATAGCATCAGCATTTAGCTGAATTGACAGCTACAGCTTGCATCGAGCTTTTACTACTTCAAGGGGCTCAATAAAGTGCTAAAATGTTGCACAACATCATTTTGTATATCCATTAAAAGTGTTTCTCCTTTCTCAATACTTTATTTTTAATAAAGTGTATTAACAAACTCAGAGAAATATTAAGAAGCAATATGGCAGAGAAAACAACTGTTCACAAATAAGCAGAATGAAAGCTTTCTAAAAATAAGAAAAAATAGTGCTATCTGAGGTTCAAAATTGGAATGCCATGCTATAGCAACAGTTTCAAAAACAGATAGGAAATCTGTAGTGGCTTAACAGTGAGCCCTCTGGCTTCTAACTGTGCCAGTTAAAACAGAAGAGGGAAGCACCCTTTTATCACTAGTAGGCATTGGCACAAAAAGTAAAACCAGCTGATTTAAGGCTCTGCTGGATATTTAACAATGTGCATCATGACTGTAAGTATATATAATGTCCTAGATGCAAGATATTCAGAACAGCTTTGTGAAACTCATAAAACGTAAGTGGATGACATATCTGGAAGGCATGCTCCTGTGAAACACAGTGCAGGAGGATATTTATTGATCCCTAATTTGTTTTAGTTGCCATAATTACTTCAGTGTTGTATTACCCTATTTCATCTTTGAAGAGCATGTCGTAGCTTGACTCTTATTTTTGCTAAGGTCCCTTTACTCTGTCCATAAAAATGGACCTTCAAGCGGGTGCAATTTACTGTAAAAGAGCATTAGAACCTCTAATTAAGAAACACAGAGCAGTAGTGATGTAATTTTTTTTCTGGGAGGACAAACATACTGAGATATAAGAGAACAGACTGAATATGTCTGCTCCTTACCAGAAAAGAGAAATAATACTGCAAAGGATTATTTTTATTCAGAACTGACAAATGATTTGGAGTGGCAATACCTGGCTGTTGAACAAGAGTAACTGATATTGTACTCTCTGCTCTTTCTCGTCATTTATCACTTGGCTCATTCATGGACATCATGTTTTGTATATTTTCTAAACTAAAAACATTTATGTAAACGCAGGTTGATATTCAGGATGTGTACTGAAACATGACAAAATATCCATAAGACTTAAATAGCTCTTTTCTCTCATGTCATGCATCAAAACTATGTAATTAATGTCATGCAATATTTAATAAAACCATTGTGTTTAAAGGATAATTTATGAGATTAGAAGACCTATTAATCTTTCATTCTGACTTGTCAAAGATGGAAGCTAATGTCTATTTTGATAGCACAAGATTTTATAAAAATCCCACAATTAAGAGTAATGTTCTTTTTAAAAAAGTTTTTGTTAACATACCATTAAATTAAAAATTGAGAACATTTTTGAAACATAAAATTGAAAATGGACACTAAAACTCATTTTTTCCTACAGTACTTTTGCCCTTAACTTTAAAATCAGTCAAAACCTTCTGTTTATGACACAACTTGTTAAAATTATACCTCTGCATTTTGAATGTAAAGTGAAAATACACTATTGGCTGAGGGAGTTGGGGTTGTTCAACCTGGAGAAGAGAAGGCTCCAAGGAGACCTAATAGCAACCTTCCAGTACCTAAAGGGGGCCTACAGGAGGGATGCGGAAACGCTCTTTATCAGGGAGTGTAGTGACAGGACAGAGGGTAACAGTTATAAACTGAAAGAAGGCAGATTAAGATTAGACATTAGGAATAAATTTTTTACTGTGAGGGTGGTGAGACACTGGAACAGGTTGCCCAGGGAAGTTGTGGATGCCCCATCCCTGGAGATGTTCAAGGCCAGGTTGGATGAGGCTTTGAGCAACATGGTCTAGTGGGAGCTGTCCCTGCCCATGGCAGGGGGGTTGGATCTTGATGATCTTTAAGGTCCCTTCCAATCCTAACCATTCTACGATTCAAAGATTCTATTATAAAATGTTGACAGTATTATGTTGTTGTTCAATACTTCTCTACCTTTCTGTCTTTGTTTTTTGTTCTCATGAATATCTGAGAATTTGGAAGTTATCATTTGGAAACTCTGGACACAGCAATTCAATATTTCACCTGAGCACAATCTCAGAAAAGTTTAAAAAATATGTATGTTCAAAAGTGCATGTTTTCAAATATGTTTTGAGCTTTGCTATTTATATCTTTACGGATTAATTCTTATAAGATACATTAAATAAATATTTCTTGGTTATGTCAAGTTGTGCTAATATTATAAACACTTTAAAGCAATTTGAGGGCCTGTGGGTATCCAAAACTAAAGCAGAACCTCTAAATAATTGATAAAACATCAAAATACTCAAAATGCTTTGCTCTAGCCAGGTGGTAGATAGTGGATGGAAACGTCACTGAATTGAAGATAAGACAGAATGAAATGAATACAAATTATAATGCTGAAAAGCATCTTGATTACTAAGATTGTGAGACACAATTCTGTCCAGAAGGTATGTAACGAAGATTAATAAAAGTGGCAGGTTTGAGTCCTGCTTTTTGAAGTTTCAAACACAAGCAGACATTTGACAGCTGAATAATAATAAAAAAGAGTCATCTGAAACAAGAAGAAGTGCATCTGAATCTTCTGTTTCCAACTCAAGATTTCAAGATATAATCTAAAAATAACCTGTCATTAAAGAGTTGTTTTATGTCTTTCTCTATTTTTACACTGATGGAGATTTTTTGCAAGGCTCACAGGTATGAGAAATAAAACAAATTCCAGCTGTCCCCTTTCAAAATTATTTTTGTTTCCGGGATGATTTGGACTAACAGAGATCTGCAGGAAAATTTTTACTTCTTTGTACAGTGACTAGAGCTCTTTTTCTTTCTGATACCTCTGTTTTTGCTGAAATGGTCAAGTATCTGCTTTACTTGGAGCATGCAAGAAATAGTGTTAAAGTAGGCTTGAGCGGATCAAATAACCTGTGGACATAAAGCCAAAATCCTCTGATGATACTTGCTTCTTAAGTGACTGAATATATTCTGGTAATTTGATCGGAAGTCTTGTCAGTAGGAATGTTTGTAGCTCCCTCTAGATAAGTGTAAAAATGTATGCTTTTGTTATTAAATAGAAGGAGCTAGTTTAAAATGTTAAGGTTTTGTCAGACTGGCAGGAGAGAAAGCTTTATATTGGGATGCCTGTAGAATAGCTAGAGGGTGAGACAGAAACAAGTGACCTTGTTAGAAACCTGTGAGGATGAATTAGGACAATTTTTTCTCTCATTTACACCAATGCAAATCTGGAGTGACTCCACTGAAATAGATAGCTAATCCCAAACATAATCAAACATAGTTTCTTCCTTTTATTATTGTCATTAGAAAACAAGTAATAATAATTTAAGTTACAGTTTTGTGACCTTGTGAATTTTGCTCAGGGCTTCCCTTTGGAGTAGAATTTATTGATAATCTACATTTAGCTGTTATAATAGGTGCTGTGTCTTTTTAAACTCTTTTCTTTAAACTAGCCACTTTTTCTTCAACCCTACAGCTAATTCTTCTGCGATCCCAAGTAGGATTTCATTGTTATAGGGCAACAATGAGGAACCAGCTGACATATCCCTTTCTCCCAGACTGGGCTACAAGACAATCTCTGTAAATAAATTTGTCTGTGCATATGACTTAAGGGTATGATCCGGCCCCATGTTGTTCTTATTCAGGTTATGCAATGTTCAGTATCCAGTTTGCACAATGCATAAGAGATGTGACACCTGCCCCAAGCAGTTTGAAATCTAAAATTAGATATGCTGCAGTGAGTAATGAGTAATTATTTCTGTTGCAGTATAAGAGCTGGTAGGCTCATAAAAGAAAAAAAATGAAAGAAGTTATTACAATAAGTTTGCATGAATTTTCAACTTCCAGACCAATTGTAGTTATAGGTATTGTATCAGATAGTCAAAGAGCTTCTTATCACTAAGATAATTTGTCTGGACTGGAGTTCATGGATGCAAATCAAGGAGCACAAAAGGACACTAGAGACAGATATCAGTGAGAAGTACAACTTATCAGCACCATTAGATCGTTTCAATTACTGTAAAGGACATGATATAATTTTTACTGTCTTAGCTGCATAGCATTAGGATGATGGCTAATTTAGGAAGCACAGTAAAATATCTGGAAAGAGTTTGCAAAGCTGTACCCTGCAATAAACAGGATGCAATTAAAGCTGGGGTCAGTGGGATTTTTTTATTTGATGCTCCATAAAAAATTACTCTAGCACACTCCAAACTTTTTGCATTGAGATGTTAAGTGGATTGCTAGAGACATAATATCAGAGGAAGATGAACAAAAGATCTATATTTTTAATGTTTACTTTGAAATTGAAACTGAATAATTGCATTTATGCCAGTAGTAAAGCTTAACTGGCTGGTATTTGAACAATATTTTGGAAATGTAAAGCAGTGGTGTGTTTGTGCACAAAGGAATATTATTATTATTTGCTCTGTTCAGGAAGGATTCACTTGGTTCTTTAGTTAAAGTTAAGAGAAGTGTAAAATAAAGATGAGAAAAATAGCTTTAAGTGACTCACGCAGTACATTCATCTTATTTCTGATTGGCTCCTATGTCAACTTTGGCATGTTAAGATGGCATGAAGTCTATGTAGTTCGTGTGCAAACATATTCTGAACATGTGAAAGGACAGAGGATCAGCACAGCAGGAGGATAAACCAGCAACATGCTTTTTTCTCCAGTTCAGATTTTCCAACAGCCTGTTATATCTGTTATGATGACTTTTTGCTATGGAAGGTTACCTCTGTCCTGAGGCCAAGCTGCAAATGCCCATTTCAACTCAGTTTCAGGCTTTTTGGGGACAGTAGAAAGCAATGCAAAGTTTTGGTAACCAGGGACTAGTACTGTTTATTCAGTTTATCAAAATAAATATTCTGCCTGGCTAAACCAAATAGAAAGTAGGTGATTTTATAAGCCTCATTTCTATTTTGATTAATTCATTTATTGAATTTTCAGGAACTCCTCCTTTCCTGTGGAACTTAAATTCTGGATGGTAGTAAAATTAATTTTGTAACATTCAAATGGAACTATTTTATTCAGAAGAAATGGGTATCATTATGACAAGGCAATAACCTGTGTCTCTCTACTGTATGTGAATACTGCAGGCATTCATAGCACAATGGAGCCAGTGGGTGAGGTAGGTATTGGTGAAAAAGAACTGAAGACTTTGAGATATGATTAAATACATTTTGATCGTCTAAAGAATATCAAGATTTTCCTTTTTTTAATCAGACATGCAGATCTCTCTCTGCTTCATTGCCATTGCTTCTCCAACTGGAGACTGTATGTGTAACTTGGAGATAAGTCTAATTTAAACTCATAAAAACTTCATTTTTTGAAATCTCTGTGATCTTCATTTGAGTTTTAGGTAGTACATAAATAGCCTTAACCAGTCTCTCTTCATCTGCAGAGCTACTTACTTATTTATTACTCTTTCATTTCTGCTGCACAGCTTTTTGTAAGATATTATTTTAAACTACTGTCTAACTAGAAAAAACAATTATGCAAATGAAAAATTAGATCCTTCAACACTTCAGAGAACTGTACACGTTTAATTGCTGCAAGGAACCACAAAAAATAAGTTAATTTCAGAATAATTCAGCAACTGCTAACAAATTTAACGAAGATACTGAATTTATTGTAGATCTGTAAATACTCTGCAACTTGGCAGGTGGTATTTTTATGGAGCAGAGAACAAAACATAAAAAAAAAGATGAACCTAATTTTCCTGTGTAAGGGACATTGCTGCAGTATATATATAGAAAATATTATAACCTTTTACGCTTGAGAAGTTTTTGCTGTTGCTGTTGATACATTTTTTTTAAGACCATTACAACTTTGGAGCTAATTTCATTTGATGTTACATATGGAATTGTCTGTGCTAAATTTGTTGTCTCAGTGATTCAGGTATCACATTTCTGACAGACTGCAGAAAACATCAGGCAGTTTGTTTCCATGGGACATTTTAAAGGGTGTTACAGTCACAGCAGAGCCTGAGGAAAGAGCAAGAGATCTCATGGAAGGATGCTGATCTCTACAAAGTTCAGTTTACGTTGCAAACAGTGACACATAAAAACTTTGCTTGGAAGTGTCATCTGGGCTGGCACAATTGTCAGATGACAGGCGGCTGCATATTGTGGACAAATAGCTGAGAGACATAACTGCAAGGCAGGGTCACTTGGGATCACAGATGGTAATTCCTGAAACGGGTCATTTATAAGGATGTGCTTTTAACTTTAGGTTCCCTGTTTGTTTTCATCTTAATGCTATATGAGTTGAGACAAACAGTCTTTGAAATCTGAAATAAAAATTCAAAACTTTCAAATATTAAAAATTACATAAAAATATTTTTGTAATAGCTGATCCAGTAAAACCTTAAGAATGTGACCACTTTTATGAAAACATGTTGAGGTTGAATTGTTTTTCCCAGTAAAAGGATATAGCTAGTGACTATGGACAGATATCTTCCATTTTCTCTGAACATAAATGATTTACTAGTGTTATACCTGTCTATGCAAATGACAGACACTAAGTGATAGACAACTTTAAAAATAGGGAAAGTTAGCGGCCTATGGCAGCAAAAAAAAAAAATAATGGGTAAAGGGTGCCCATGATTGTATTGCTAAATTGCCTTTTTCTGAATTTGTCGCTATTATGCAGAAAGAGAAGGAGTTTGGAGACACTGAGAACAGTTACTGAAAACATGTAGCCCTTTATTAACCTCAAGAGATCTCAGTAAAGGACCACTGGGGGACGAGAAGAACCAACGAGATGAAAAGAAAATGACAGCTTTAGTTTATGAATTGTTGGAGATTTTTGGTCCACTTTCCCTTCTACTCCTCGTGTCATCTGCAGAATACACATTTGAAGACAAATCTCTATGTTAATCTCACTGAATCAGTCAAATCCCTATGCTAACATCACTGAATCAAATTGAAGATGAATTCTTAAAAAATGAAGTCTTTAAAATGAAAAGCTATTAAAAAAAAGAAACAAGGAGAATTTCAGCTCAAAGTTGTTCATTTCTTACAATGACTAACACTCTTTCACATACTTATTTATGGTCAGGAGCACACATAAGGCATTGATGCATCACATATCACAATTAAGAAGATAATTTTTTTATGTATCTATTACTAGCCAGCTAGCTAAATAAATATTTGCCATCTCTTTGACTATACTGCTGTTAGAAGACTAATTAAGTTCTATGCAACAGGGCTCCTATAGGATCAAATTCTTTAACTATTGTTTCTGGTCGTTCTCATTCCATTTTCTCATTATGAACATGGAACATTTTTCCAAGGTCCTATGAAACCTCCAAACAAATTTTGAACAAAGGTACTCTCATTTCAATGCAAGACAGAAATTCCCAACCGATATTCTCTTTATTCCTTTCTAAGTGATTTATCTATATGAGGAAAAAAAAAAAGTCTACTTTGAAATGCTTTAGACCCATGCAGAAAAGACCTCAACTTTGACCTGCTTCCTAAAATGTGAGAGGATAAGATACTTTTCAGCTTATGAATCAAAATGCACTGACAGAAAGAAGGTCTATAGTGTGCAAGTGCAGCTTGTCTTTGGAGTTAGGCTGTGAACTGAAAAGAAATCCCATCAAAGATGGCACAGATGTATCTCAGGGAAATATTGAACTTCATCCATTTATACCTAGCAACACTCTAATCTAGAGTAACCGATGTGCCATCAGGATGTGAAGATAAATTCCACTCTTCTTGTTGCTGAGTATATAACTTTTAAAGTTACAATTTAAAGAGTTCTGGTTAAGCAAAAAAAAAATGCAACAAAACAACCATCTAAATCAAAGACCCGTCAAGGTAAGGAGTACTATTTGGACCTAAAATGTTATGGAAATTATAATGCTTTTGTGGACGGAATAGTATCAGAGGTATTTTTTGGTACTGACTTCCTAGCATACTACAGCAATGAAAAGTTCCCCAAGAGGGCACAATTCTAATGGCAAAGCTCTACAGCAGACTTACATTACTATAAGTATGTATATATGTTTACATTGCAATATCAGTTCAAATAAGGAAAGCAAGCAAAATCAATGCATTTACTTAAAAACTTTCTTAGTGTGAGCTCCTTTGCTTTCATACCTCTGACGGAAATAGCAATGCTGGCAGAAGGCTGACATGTAGGTGCACTCTTCTCCAGTGTATTTACCCAATTTCCAAATTTTGTCACATACAGTTTTAGACTAATGTTGATGTGTTTAGCTTTTACAAAAGCTTGATAATATGTTGTAGCATTACAATGTTTTGAAAGTGATCTCACAAGTAATTTTAGTTGACATCCCTTACCACTGCAGGATCTAACATTTGTTTTTGTTGTAAGGGAAAAAGGCTAGCAGCATTTAACCTTGACTACAACCTGTGCAACCATATTGAATGTACTGAACAAAAACGTAAAGCCTTTCACTAACAAACTTTCATCATAAATAGTAATCTAAACATAAGTCACCGGTACCAGGCTAATAATACAGGAGGCATCTATATAACACGTAATCTCAGAAAAAAAAAATTGAATAACCATACAAATGTATATATAGACAAACATTTATAGAACACCTTGTTTTTTCAAGGAAGAGAGGCATCTGATACGAAAAAAAAAAAAAAGGGAACCAAAGTATAGCACTGGATTGTCAGGTTATATCAGTGCAGAGTCTTCAGAAATTATAATTTTTGTACTTTCAAACACAATTTAAGTGCATATTCTTTGTCCAGATTCTCAAGCATAGTTTTAAATTGCATAATGAAACTTGAGTATTCAAAATTATTGTGAATTTCTTCAAACACTATTCTCCTAGAATACTCAGATTTGTAGATTATAACATCTAAGACTAAGTTTATGAATATGTGGAGTGGATCCGGTATATATTTTATTATTATGACCACTGAGAAATAAAAGATCAAATTAATTCTTTTTAGTCGTTATAGTCTCATTTTCATGGTGTGTTGCTTTGCCGTTTCAAAAACAAAAAAATCACAGTGTTTGTTATTTAGCTGTTTTTAGCTAAGCAGGCAAAAATAAAAGTTTAACCTTGCAGTGTAGCAACTTTTGTCTATAAGTTTTGTACTTGGAAATATAAAACCTACCACTGTCTTTTGTGAAACAATAACAGTAAAGCCTTTATACATTGACTGAAGAATACTCTGTACTTTGAAAAACTTAAATTCTACCCAGGATCATCAAACTTTTAAAAAATATTTTTGCACTGTTTTTTCTATACATTGTCCAATAATTCTTTCTACAAAAGGTGGTAAAACATTAATCTTACAGTCTGGCTAAGAATAATTTCCTTAAATTCAAACTTATATTCATATATAAACTTTGTATTGGACAGGATGACAGAAAAAAATCTAGAATGATTTTTAGCTCTTTGTAGTGCATTATTTTTATAAATATTTATAGAGAAAATTACCTTTCTTTTTAAAAAGCTGAAAACATTCTTGAAAATTACCTTCTACAAAATTTACTACTGTATATCATCTTAAGACCTGTAAAAACTTTCAGATAATATATTGGAGACTATAGTCTGATTAAAAGAGATAGGATTTGTCTCTTATCATACTTTTATCTGAATACTGAATTAGGATAAAAACACAAATAACCTTTGGCGATGCAGAGTGCCATTGCAGATTCCTGTTGTGTCACAAAGATGTGGGTTATCTTTCTGTGTAAGAATTACTTGAGGCTTTTTTCTCATCTGGAAATCAGAAGCAGAGTATGTCAGTATAGTGGTTGCCCATATGCAGTGTCAAGCTTTCTGGGATGGATCCTTTTTGTTTCCCTCGGAATAATTTTTTCCTGTGGCCCTGGATGTAAATCACAAATAACACATTTCAGATCATGTGTATTTACTAATAATGCTGTAGAGTCTTCCTCCTCTCAGACTTAGCAGACTGAGCACACTTCGGCAAGATCCTGAGCAAGGAGAATACTTCAGCTGGGTCTTAGAAGACAATCACTTGTGAGTACTCAAGGTGTTATTCTAGGTGTCCTCTCCTCCTCCTTTTCTCTCTTCTTGGCTAACCACCTCTCACAGTCTTCGTAGTGCAGCTCTGTGTTCTCTTTTTACTACTCCCCACCCTCCAAGCTCCTTGATAGATCTCTCACAGTAACAAGGCAGACTTCTGGTTTCAGGTGAGGATTTTTTTTTTTCATATGGCAAAATTGCTAAATGTATGTAGTCTTTATAGATGAGTCAGGATAGATCTATTTAATGCTGAAGACATTCCTTTTTTTTCTGATTCATTTATGGTTGCTGGACCTATGAGTTTGAAAAATTACGGACTTGATGCCTCTGTGAACCACTGCATTGACTCACTATGGATCCCACATACTATGGTATACTGTGGGGGTACGTGCCTTTCTCAGGATGCTGTGGACAGTCTTCATATCTCTTCCTTTCAGCGTGTAGGAAACAAGTTATAGAGACAAAAGCTTCAACACATATTTCCCAGAGATCCTGAAGATGTAAGTGAAGCACAGCCTTCCCACTTGGACTCAAATCCAGTGAAGTTATGCTATTTGTACAAATATGTAAGACGACACAATCAGAAGGCATAGGTGATTGTTTCAGTTCGTCAATACTTTTAAGGAATCCCAATAGGTACCAATGACCTTTCTCTAACACTGATGGACTTATAGTACTCTTAAATGCTCTGTTGAGTGAGACTTGTGAAAAGTACATGGCTAAAGCATTTGTTAAACATCTAAAGAAAACACATGCCAAACACAATGTTTAACAAACTTTTCTTTACTGTGATGATTAGTGGCTAAGGTAAAGTAAAAAGTAAAAAACTGCTATGTAAAATAATATAAAAAAAATGAAATACTGATAAATTAATGTAAGAAAAAGTAAGGGTAGTTCATAAAGTGTTGCCAGATAATGTACATTTAAAACCTTACGTACTAAATTGATCAGATTATGATAAAGTCATTTCTTTAAAAGAGGGAGCAGTGAAGTTGATGTAAAAGCTATTTTATTCCCCCCTCCAGTTACTTCTATGGTGAAGAAAATCTGTGATTTCTTTTTAATTGTATTTGTGAAGGTTTCTCTTATTTTCATTAAGGCCCTTAGCACTTCAAAGGAATGTTCATACAGGGAGTGTGGGGACTGGAAGAATTTATAAGGCTTCACTATCTTAATCTAGCTGGAAATTATTTGAAGTAAATAAATAAGCATATGCCACATCTGGGACTTCAAATCACACTGTACACCCACAGGTTGCACAGATGAACTCTCTTCATACTCTGAAGATCATATTTAATTCAATATACTTTGTGTAGACCTGATACAATGTCAGCACACGTTTCACTATTCTATTCAAACTGGATTTCAAAATATAACAGGTTAAAGTAACTTGGCCAGAATATATTTCTGGTAAAACCTGATCAAAATCCAGATTTGCGGTCATTCAGACAGGTATCCTTTTAAATGAAATAACCCTGATTTTGCAGGTAATAAAGCATTCTAAAACTATTTTGGATACACATAGTACTATGTAATACTATATTCCAGCAGCAAAATGTAAGGTTATCTCAATGTGATAGAACAAATTAAATTGTAGTGATTCTCAATTCAAGTGGAATAAATATGTCCCTAGGGCAGATTCCTTAAAACAACAGTTCAGACTTGGAATATTTTCAACAGATTGGCACATTTGTATCCTGTGCAGACAATACTCCTTGCTATTTGAAAATACGTTTTTGTTCTTTGTGCCTCCATGACGCAGCACATGAACAGCATTAAATGTTTAACCAAATGTTAATAATCTATTTCTGCAAAAGCTGTTCCTTCATGCATGTCTTAAATGTGGCTCCAGGTTTCAGAATGAGGGAGGGGTGCCACTGATATTTTCAAGACAAGGTAGTTCCGATTTCCACAATCACTACAGGTGGAGCTCTTTTCTCCTTTAGCTTAGAAATCCTGTAGTCCTTTTTTCTTTAGTTTCAGCATAACAAACAAAGTCCATGATTTTTACTTTTTCACTGAACTTTGTAAAACACAATCAAATCCAGCTATTTAGTTTGCTTCTCTGAATACAGACATATAAAGGTCTGGCTCAGTAAGAGAAATTGCCATTCAGGTATCTATTATTCTTAGCTTCTAATTTTTTCCAGACTTATGAAGATAATAGCTTTAGAGGAAGAATAGAGAGATAGAAGCTGCTGCTTTGTTTTGGTTTTGGTGGTTGTTTTTTTTTGGGGGGGGGGAAGGTGGAGTTTTTTTATTTTGTTGTTTTGGTTTGGTTTTTTCATTTGCTTTTATTTCCATGCAGTTATCCAGAATGCAGGTAACTGAAGCCTTCAGCTATTTGGTTTCCACAATCTAATGTTTTATTTGGTCTTTATTGGTCAATGCTTCATAACTTATGGTCTGTGTCTTATGCTACTAAGAGTTCAGCGAGTCACCAGTGTGGTACAGGATTAACTGAAGGAGAAGGTGCAGTAGAATAATCAGAAGTTCCTTGAGACTGAAGATTTTGTTCTAGCCCTCCAGAGATTCTCAGCAAGAAAAAGAACAAAAGGAGCTCAGGGACGAAATATCCCATCTATTAAATGTGATTTATAACCTCTTGTTTAAAGACTACTTTGTCCCTCCTGCCTACAAGTTCAATAATACAATTACTACTACAAAATTTGTTCCTAAAGAGATCTGTGAAAATACAAACCTTGACAGTGGAGAGCTTTACCTGATGAATTAGTAGAAAACATAATAGAGGGTAAAATCAGTAAACTGCTGGATAAATATGATATATTGAGGAAAAAACCCCACACATTTTCTACAGGGAAATCATGCCTTACAATGTTTTTAGAATAATTTGAGACAATCATGCAGGTAAAGAAGATCTGGGTTGATACAATCTATTTTAATTTCACATTGAAATTAAACATAACTCCTCACCAAATGAAGAAGCTGAGCCAGCAAGGGACAAGAGATATGTCCTTGAATGGAAAAAGGAAATGGGAAGGAGAAAGGGAAGAGAAAAGGGAGTGAAGGGGAGGCAAGGCAAGGCGTGACCTGGTGACTGACTTTTACCTCAGAGGATGACACCAACAGAATGCTTCAGGAATCTGTGCTAGATGCAATGCTCCTGCACATATAAAGTATGGAAACGATCATGGATGCAGAGGTGTTCATATCTGCTTATATCAGTAAATTAGTGCAATAAAGAGGAGGGCTGACTGTGGAAAACTGCACAAGGCTGTGTGACAAGACAACAGAACTGGTGTAGTTAAACGCAAAATCATGAAAACAGGAAAGTTCTTGATTTCATACTTACAGTCATGGATTTTGAGGTGATCCTAAGTGCTACGGTAAAATGTAGGGGTTATTTTAGATAACTCCATGGAAATAGCTTATCTGAAGTGACTAGTGATCTTGGGAAAAAAAAAGGCACATTAAGCACTAGAAATTATTTAAATAAAAAAAGAATTTATAACAGCAAATGCCCTTCTCTCAAAACACAGACACAAACCACCAAGCCAAATCCCTGAGAATCAGATGACTTCATAAGTCCTTCTTGTGTTTACGTGTTGAATATCGTGTGCAGTCCTGGTCCTCATATCTTGAAAAGGAAACAGTAGAACAGGAAAAAGTTCACCGAAGTCAGCAGAGATGACTGAAGATTTTTAACATCTTCCATACTGTGAACGACTAAGTAAACAAACTAAAAACAACCAAAAAAGTATGGGTTTTTTTCACACAGCATATTATTGAACTGTGGGCCTCTTTGCTGCAGAATATTGAGTATGGTGAAAGTGGTTTAAGAAAGGAACCAGAAAGGCCAGTGAAAGAAAAATCCACACAAAAATCCAAATATGCTGAGCTGCAAACTATTGGAGTCAGAGAAAGCTGTCCTTTACATTTTGAATAGGAATGTGTTAGCTATATTTAGAGACAGGTATGAACAGCATGGATCTTTGGCCTCCTCCACTCTGGCTATTCTCGAATGATTATGAAAATATGTATGGGGAAATTTTATCAGTATTATCATAATTTTTCTTCTAATGTTCTCTAACATTTTGTTTTCTCTTCCTCTATGAGTAACCTTCTGGGTTACTTGATTTTTAAAATACAGTGGTTAAATTTAGGCTGAAATCTCAAATTAGTTATAATGGGAATGTTAAAATCAGAGAAGACACAAGTGCAAAATTTTTAATATTAAGAAGGAGGTGCAAAAATATAAAACAAAGTATTAATTAATTATCACAAGATATCCATCTAAAAATTGCAGGACAATTTGATGTTGAAAAAATTTAAATTAGTTGAAGGTTATATTTAATTATGAGAATCCAGATGGTAGTGCTAAGGTGTTATTTTTACTCGTCACAAACTGTCTAACAAATGACTTAGTTACACTTGGACCACAATAAACTATCCTATCATCAAATCAGTTCTTATTAGCTGCATCAAAACAGGCAGGACTTATAAACTACTGTGTCCAGGGATGACATGAATAAATGAACACCTGAAGTTTCTGAAAAGAGTTTCACTGCACAGATTGAATGAATCAAAAGGGTCATGCACTTTAAAATTAAACAGTAGCAAAAATAAATAAAAAGCTATCACCCCACAATCATAGCATAAATTGGTTAGGATTGGAAGGGACGTTAAAGATCATCGAGTTCCAACACCCCTGCCATGGACAGGGACACCCTCCACTAGACCAGGTTGCTCAAAGCCTCATCCAGCCTGGTCTTGAACATCTCCAGGGATGGGGCATCCACAACTTTCTTGGGCAACCTGTGCCACTGTCTCACCAACTTCACAGTAAAATTTTCTTCCTAATGTCTAGTCTAAATCTGCCTTATTTCAGTTTATAACTGTTACCCTTTGTCCTGTCACTACACTGATAAAGTGTTTCTTTATCCTTCCTGTAGGCCCCCTTCAGGTACTGGAAGGCTGCTATTAGGTCTCCTCAGAGGCTTCTCTTCTCCAGGCTGCACAAACAACCCCAACTCTCTCAGCCTGTCCTCGTACAGGAGGTGCTCCAGCCCTCTGATCGTCTTCATGGCTTTTCTCTGGACTTGCTTGAAAAGGTCCATGTCCTTTTTATGTTGGCTTCCTAACTAGAATAATCGTTGTTAAAACACATCAGTTAATGGGAATATTTTAAAAGGTCATTAATAATAAATGTTTCTTAAGAGAGTGCTTGTTGTTAGAGAAAGCAGCAAATATCTGATGCTCTTTAGGACAAAAAAAATGTGTTGAGGTTGAAACAATGTATATGTATATGTATTCTTTAAGAACTCACATAAATTCTAGTAAACAAAATAATCAAAATTCTTCAAATAACATAACAGGATGCCATCAGGCTATTAAAATGTTAACACCAACTACATACTTTTGTTTGTCATTTTCTACAGAACCTTTATTTCAGTTTTTTTAAACATGATAATGATAATTACGGTAGTTTTGTGCAATTGATGATCACTGTTACCTATAATATCTGTGAAATACACAAATATGAATGTATATACTGCTGCTGAAATACTTATGCACATGCCTCTTTGTAAATCCATGAATTATCTCATCAGTTTCAATGGGTAATTGGCCTGCTTAAAGCTAAATAGATGAATGGTGGCAAACACAGGACTGTACATATTTAGAAAACATTAAATATTCCTGATTTATTGATCTGAAGAATACTATGTAAGGAGTAAATTAAACCGCAGTGAAGTGGATGGCATTGTTTAAACTGACTTCAATAAAATTTTGATCAGTCTTTCACAGTGGGGATCTAGAGTAGTTTTTTAGGTGATTACCTTTAAATGACAGCCCTGAAAAATAGTCACATTCATTTTCTGAATATTTTCAGGAAACAAATACATAGAAACTAAAATTGTTTATGTAGAATGTAAAATTTCTTGTGAAAAATCCACTCCACAATAAAAATAACTTTTATATTCAATAATTTTAAAAAAAAATGTGTTGTACTTCATGTATCAAAACCACTGTAGTTCAGATCTGGCAAACAAGACAGATGACTTGTGAGGCTTATGGAGAACAGTTACCTCGAAGGGCAGTCTGAGAGAAGATCGCTGCATGTATAGTTACAGAAAGAAAATATTTGATAACAAAGAGCTTTTTACCCATCGACAAGAGCACAAAATTCAGTGCCCAGATTCTAAGTTAGATATATTTGAACCTGAAAAAAGCTCTAAATACTCTCGAGGTATATTTGCACAGCACTGGAATGCCTCAGTCAAAGGAAGTAGGAGAAAAATTCTTTACTACGTTCTTAAGGTAAAATTGGTTATTCTTTTCTAGATATATTTAGTTCTAGTTTTCTGGAGATATCAAGTAGCTTGTGTGTGTGGAGAGAAGATTCTACAATGTCTTTTCCAGCTTTGGAATTGGTGGCACTTAAGCCTTGTATTCATGGGACTGGATCACTACACTTTTGATGTTACTTCAATTACGAAACATGGGCTCCCTGCTTCCTTAGTAGATTTGACTTATTAAGGGACTATTAGCTTTGAAAATAGTCTAGAAGTTGTCTAAGTTTTGACAAACTTTTTTTTTCTCCTTCAAACTTATTTGAAGAATGATCCTAACACAGGTACTATTATTTCTCGACTTCACAAACACATCTTTGAGGACTTTGGTAATGTCATCTAATAAAACAGCACACTGAAATTACAAAATATGAAATGTAGATTGTTTATCCTCCTGTAAACAATGTACAAACTGTTCCTCAAATTGGATCAAATTAGAATATGTGCTTATTACTGTTCAAGAATCTGCTTTCTTCTGGCTGACATATGGCCATCTTCCAGTTCTCTTAATTTTCAGTGCTGGTGGGACACTGTCACTGAAGGTGACATGTGGCATGTGTCACAATTATACCTTTGAGAGCCAACAGATGTTTCAGTAATTGTCTTTCATAGCTTTTGAGTTTATTCCTTAATTTTTCAATTTGATTTTAAAGCAGGCTTGTAAACATTCTTGGGTGTCTAATACCCACCGCTATCATGTAAGCTGGGTGCCTAAATACTCTCAGAAATCTGGATTTATTTGATGGAATATATGTGTACAAATGTATTTCTCCTTCCTTCAATGATTATGTTGTGAGACTTCTGCTCAAATGGGAAATTAATTTATCTGCATAGTAATAACTCCTTTGTTAGAAGTTGCAAAATGCCACAACTGGACCCAGACTTTTAAAAGAGGCTAGCTTCCATAAAATCGACAAGTAGGGGGAAAGTGCTTCAGCAGACCAAACATCACTCTAGTGCCCAGATAGGACCAGGTCCAAATTCAGCTATTCTCTGTTTTGTCCCAGATGTCTAGGAACATGCATGTGACTGTTCAACAATCATCTCCCTAAATAAAATATACAATATGTTGGTAATAAAAATAATAAAAATTCAAGTATGTTGGTAAAAACCTGTATGAATTAGTATCTGATGCCCTGGTAAAATCTTTTATTAATTAAACATAACCTCTCAAAACTTACTTTGAATTGGTATCTTAGAAGCAAAATTAAAAACTGTGAAATCTTTAGAGTAATGATAAACTGTGGCCGTAAGAAAGAGCCATCTGTGAATAAAATGCTCAACTTGTTTATCAGCAAATGTTATATAATCACATATTTTAAGAAAAATGTATTGCAAAAAGACATGAGAGCACAGCAGCTGAACAGTGAGCACTCCTGAAGCTGGATGTTAAGAGCAGAGAATGGCATATGTGAAATATGAAAATTATGGGACCTAGAGGCAAGGTCAAATTGTCTATAATGTCTCTAACCATATAAAGTTCTCAGCTTGCAGCCTCTGAGCAGTGAAATCTTCTGTGTCATTTCTTACTGGATCCCATATTTCCTGCTTTGTCTGCAAGATAACCTCTGGTTATTGTGGTAGGTTGTTTTAAGACAAGCACTGTCAACAATTTGCACTGGCTGTAAGCATCTGTGCTATTTGCCCCAGTTCACTATAAACTGCTCTCCTCAGGCTCTTAATTCAAACTCTGCTGTTGACTCTTTCAAATAATGTACATTATTTTATAAAAATAATGAGTGCACAACTCAGCAAAACAAAGTGCTAATCAACTGCCATTTTTATAGTTACAAAAGCAGGCAGTTTTCCTTCATTCATGCATAATTTGGAATTATGCTGGTTTTCAGTGGTTGTTACATTCTGCACTACTATTTTGTCTCTTGGTGTGTTTTAATCATAATGAAGATTATGATCTTCACTCAGTTGCCGAGGTCAGCAGCTCGGAGCCAGCTCAGCCAGCACCAGACTGACCCATCTCAAGAGTTACTACATACATAATGCAAACAAAAGAAAACCCCTAGAAAACTAGAAACATTTTGCAACAAAAATGTGAGAACATACTTTAAAACCTGAGAATCCGACCAATGAAGTCAACTACTTGGAGCAGGATTTGATCCTCAGTCTAATATTTCCCTTCCAGTTCTCAGTATTTAGTAAGTGTTTCAACTTGCTGTTTTTCTATATAAATAGCTGATAAAATTTTGTTGTGGGTTAACACTGGTAGGCAGCTCAGCCCCACACAGCTGCTCCCTCATTGCCCCACAGTGGGATAGGGGAGAGAATTGGGACGGTAAAAGTGCAAAAAGTCATGGATTGAGATAAAGACAGTTTAATAGGTAAAGCAAAGCTGCATGAACAAGCAAAGTAACATAAGGAATTCACTCACTGCTACCCATTAGCAGGCAGCTGTTCAACCGTTTCCAGGAAAGCAAGGCTTCATTGTATGTAACAGTTACTTGGGAAGACAAACATCATAACCCTGAATGTCCCCTCTTCCATCTTCATATTGTATGGGATATCCCTTTGGTCAGTTGGGGTCAGCTGTCATGAATGTTTCCCTGTCTCACCCCACTACAGTGGACGGTCTAGAGAGGCTTTTTCTGGCTCCCCAAAAAGGAGCACCAGCTAGGTGGAGCCAGACAATAACTCAAGGAACAATACATCACAAGTTTATTTACCTCAGCAACTGCAGAAACATTACAAATCAACTTTGCCAACTCAAGCACAAAATGACTCATCATTTATCACCAGATCTCACTTATCTATTAAGCAAACACCAAATAACGCTCAGTCATTATTTGGAGGTAAAAATTAGACAAAAGACAGAGTAGGAAGGAGTTGAAAGGTAAGAAAGAGGGTCAGAAAGACAGAGATAGACACAGATAATCACACGTAGAGAATAGCACCAGTCCCTCACTCCAGTGTGTGTCAATCTTCAGAAAAAGTTGGTTTCAGGCAGGAATCTTTATGCAGAAACTTCTTTTGCGGATGGGGTGGTGGGTCAACAAAGAGTAAGTGGTCAGGCTCACCTTTTATACCGTTTGGTCTGTCTAGGACCACCCCTTGGGGGGGGGTTGGGTGTTGCATACAGGTCACCTTCCAGGTTGACCTCTGGGGGGCAAAACAGCCCTGCATCCAGGTTAGCTTTGTTGGGGGGGGGGCACAGATGGTTCTCAACCCGTGAGATTACTCCAGCCCTCAGCATCCATGCAGCACTTCAACAGGTGTGCTGACACTCAAAATGTTAACAACTTGCTAACATTTGTTCACAAAAGAGCTTTTCTTCCAAAGTGCTCTGCCTGAGCTGTTTGTAGCCATGGTGGCACCTCTTCTTTAGAAGTGTTCTGTCTGAGTGCTCTGCCCAAATGCTTGAGGCATAAACATGGATCCGAGCTGGGGGGATGGTCCATGACAGTCCCCTCCCAATTTCTCATGCACACCCAGCCTACTCGCTGGTGGGGCAGTATAAGAAACAGAAAAGGACTTGCTTGACACTGTATAAGTACTGTTCAACAAGAGCTAATCCATCAGTGTGTTATCAATACAGCTTCGGTCACAAATCCAAAAGATAATATCATATGAGCCACTCTCAATAACATCAACTCCATCCCAGACAAAGGTGCAATCTCCACCCCTTATTCCATACAATTTATGTCATGCTCAGGTCCCACACTATCCAATGCATCCTCCTTAGGCACCTCCTCCCTTCCCATCCTTTGATATATACACAAACATCCTTCCTTTAGTCTATGGACCACTCCTGTAAACTGTGCCTAAAATGTCCATAAAATTGAGTTCATTTAGTCCATGACTTGGGTTCTATTTATTATGGTGGTCACTCAGGACAGGAGATGCAGTGTGTTGTACGGAGTTAATGGGCACCAAAGCCAGCTCAGGTGAGGTCACTGATGCACTTGCACTGCTTCTTGTGATGTCCATCCTCCATTGGTTTGGGTCGTTCCTACTAAAGTACTTCCTGTAACATGTAACTCAAATCATGGTTTAAAACAGTTTAAAGGTATATCCATTACATATTTAAGTATATTTAGACTCCTTTCTAACAACTAGACTTCTGTTGCTGTTCCATAACGAAATGGACCTGACATTTTTAGGATAATACAAAAAGTTGAAATTCCATTATATCCATAAACCTCTCTCATTTTGACTGAAGAAATTGGTAGGGCATTGGAAACAAAAGCTGATTCTCATATGGGGCAAATGAAGCATCACAAAAAATAATTCAACTCTATTTGTCAGTATCAACTGAGAATTTGCCCCACAAAATAAATCAAGGGAAAAAAATCAGGTAGAAAAAATGTATTAAACATGAGAGCAGAGGTTCAAACAAATGCAAGTCTAGTTCAGACCAAAAACCTCAGGAAATACACAAAACTAGAATAACCTCATCTACCTTTGTGGATTTTTTCTTGCCTTTCTAGCTGCAATGTGTGTCCTAGGCCAATTATTAGGACTACTAAAAATATGCAAGAAATAAGAAAAAATAAGAAATAAGAAAAAAATGTGTAACATCTTCATACTTTTGGTTGAAAAGATTAGTGGGAATACATTTTAAACGTAATTCTAGGAGTTAATTATCCTAACAAGAAAAACAGCAATGTGTCTTATTTGTCTAATAAAACTAACCAAGTTTCAGCATTTCAGATCTCAATAAGAAATGGTCATACCAAGCTATTTATCATCCAAGGAATCTGTCAAGCAACCATGTAACCCTAAGACTCCTCAGATTTTTAAAAAATATAATATCTTATGTAATTAGAGAAACAATTCTATGTGTGCCCTAACCTAATCAGCTGTATCCTAACCACTGCCTGTGGGTTACCTGTATATGTAAACAGGAAAGTGTGGTGGCCAAATTCACTGACAAGCCTGATGTGGCAGACATCCTAATCTAACACAAGTGGACTCCTGCTAATAAGTAGTTACAATTACTTTATTTAAAAACAAACAAACCCCTCTCCCCAAAAGAAAAAAAAAACACCAAAAACCCTAAAGAAGAGCTGAAAACTTCCTTTAGTACAATAAAATGTATGATATGTATTGGGGGGAAGGAGACATAAGTCTTTTATTTTATCTATTCTCCCAAAGTTCTTTAAGCAAAGAAGACTACAGTAAACTTTTAATTCAATGTCACTCACAGTCAACTCAGGAAGGCTTAGACACCCTGAGTCTAAAGCATCTTCTTACCCATGAATCAGAAGGGGAGGGAATACACTGTGTTTGTGTTAATTTACCTTTAGCATCAGTAGTTTTATTGGCATGGCAAGATTAGTAATCGCTGATTGAATTTTGACTTGATAGGGATCCAAGTCCTGCTTCAGACTGTAGAACTCGGGTACAGAGGCTGACAGATGGTCACAGATTATTTTTCCTAATTAGGAAAAACTGAAGGAATCTATATGCAGAAATTATGTCTGGATAGTTGTCCATGGGACATAAGGCAAAATGCTAATTAATGTAACTTTACACTCACACATATATTCAAGAAAGAATAGTTATTGACAGGCAGTATAACACAGAGAAGTGGAATAAGGATAGTGTGATTAAAGACTACATTTTAAAATTATTTTCCAAAGAGATTTGTTTGTATGTTTTGATCACTTGAGTGTGCAAAGAGATTACCTTATCACTTGTACAGCTAGCTAGGTAAAATGAATATTGTACTCACTACACACAACAATGCCTTTCTCTGAAGCCATTACCACAATATAAGACCAAATCTAAAGAGATGTGAATAAATTGGGTGTATTTATGTAAACTGTTACCATTTGAAGACAAAATCAGATAGGTTTTTCACTCTCGATGAGGAATTAAGGTTGCCACGAACTAATTTTGTGTCCTCTTTGTCAAAGATAGCTGAAAGAAATAAAACATGCAGCCACCTGGGCATAATCAGACAATCTGCTCAGCAAAATTACCTCTGAGATGGTCCTGTCTGGAGAATATATGATCTATTTTATTTCTTGCAGTCTGGAGTTCAGAAAACATTCCCTTTGACTCCCCAGCTGCAACTATCTTTGCCTCCCCAGGATTCAAGAACCATCAAAGAAGGGAAAAAATGTTTCCAATGTGTCTAACATTCTATATGTGGAGTAAATGAAGTTACATTTTGAAAAATTATCCCTATGTTAGAGGGTATTTTTTACTTTCCAAACCTCCCAGAGAAAACTCTCATCAGTTTCTGCCACTGTAGTAGCATTCTCCTTATATACTCTTCATGTTGATAGTATATCCTTGCAGAATGATATCAACATTATAAAAATGACTTTAATGAAGAATAATAGCTATGTAGCTCTATACTCTAGCTGGGTCCTATATTTTGCAAGTTATCCTTGAAAAATTTTACCAGTACAAGTTGCATTCACATTGATACTATGTTCCTTCATAAAATGCTGATAATCCTATGAGATTATTACAGAGGTATTTCTCACTGATTACACTACAAATCTGCATCTTTGGACAGAGTACATATCGCAGTCTACTCTCTGTAACACAGTACATCGCACATTATGTTCCCTTCTACATGTGAGGGTGACACTGGCATGACAGCTGATGCATTCTGCATGGAGGGACTTCTCAGACCCATAAAAGCACACACAGAATATTTTATGAGCACTTCTGGCAATGGAGACCATCCTTCTTTCTGGCTAGAAGATCACCCAGCGACTCCCAGTTAACTTAGTTCCTCCTCCTAGTGGACTGTATGTGATGTGCAGACTATAGATTTAACATACAGCCCTGTGGCATTAAATACCTGTTTGTGAAAATGCTTTCAGTGAGAAATACAGTCATTCTCAATAACGCCCTGTGCATACAGGTGTCCAGCATAAAAGGTTCATGATAGAAAAACAGATAATTGTGGAAGTATGATATTTTTTTTAAATGTAAAATTTATAGATTCATGACATCAGTTGTGAACTAAGCCTTCATCATGCTGGAACATACCACTTGACAGAACAGGAAAGGAAGATATAAGTGTATGCTATTCAAATACATTGTCAGAAAGAAATACTGGCATTTATGACTTCTGTCTCTTGTTTGTTTTTTTTTTATAATAACAACAAAAAATCTTACAGCATATAAGAAAATCAGAATTATACCTTTATAAAGGTAAAAACCCCCCACCAAAAACATGATGATGCATCAACATGTTTCCAAATAAATTAAAAATTATTTTTCAAGTGCATATTGGAAATACATAATTAGAGATAGAAGCTTAGCTATGGGATATTCTGTCTTGTAAAAAGATAATGGTATGGTTAAAATGGAGAAATTTTAAACATTTTTTTGAGAAGGAAACCAATAGCTTACAGAGGATATAGTCTGAATAAATTAAACAATTAAAGAGAAAGTAGAGCTATTTATCTTTTAAAAGAGTTCTGGTAGGGCCAATCCACTCAAAGGAAATTTTTAGTCCTCTCTGATATCAAAGTCTAGTAAACAGAGGACCCAAACAGAGAAAGGCAGATCATGAAATATAAATGTGTATAAGTATAGTAATATTTTTACATAAGATGCTAAGACTTTTGCATATGAAGAAATCTCAGTTTCAAACTAGACAAAAGAAGCTTCTTTGTTAGTGTTTGAAGACTGCTTGTGAAGTAAATACCCATACTAAATTATCGTGCTTCTAGATTTCTGATGGTTTGCTTTTTGTAGGGAAAAAATATAATACAGTTAATGTCACAATAAAACATTACATTTTAAATGCGTCTTTCATTGTTTTCTTCTGAATAAAATAAATAAGACGCTACCAAAATAAAAAAGAAACACATTAAGGAAATTATGATTTCTTCATTAAAGTCAACTTAAAATCACAAGAAAACTTAAGACTAGAAGGATTCTTTGGGTAACCAATTGCAGACTGTTTTTATCACAGAACTCCTTGTCCTATAAACTTATGCAACTACTATGTTGCTTCTTGGATCTAAGTAATTATTCACAGCAGCATTACTTATCTAGAAATTCATTCTTACAAGGGTTAAATACTTTCTAATTTCCTTGCAAATTTGCTCGTAGCCTCCTTATACTCCTTATACATATTAATGAATGTTACATTTAAATGCAAAGTCGCTCTCCCTATAAGCTGTTAGTATAGATGCTATAATACTGCTGTAAACTCACTTATGGGATACAGATAGAAAATTACTATTGTAATTATACATAACTATAATAATTGCTGTAACAGGATTTCTGGAGACATTCTATAATAATGAGAAAAAAAATTTATTTGGGGTTCACTAGGATGGCTCAGATATATAAAGAAGGAGATTAGTCTCTGCTGAATACCTGTGAATGATTTATCCATAAATTCCAGTTTATTCCTGCCAGTCTGAAGGCACAAAGTATCCATAAACACAAGTTGAATGACCATTTAAGCCTCTTTTAATAAATCTGTGTTTACAGAATTGACATAAAGCAACCAAAGTATATTGGTAACTCTGTTTGTGAAGGCTTTAAAATAAATTTGTTTACCATCCTGTAACAATTCCGCAGAATTATATTGAGTTCATATGTATTAATATCTACAGGAATTTTCAGGTGGAACATAACACATATATAACCTTTCTTTTACAGTTCTGTTTAGGATGATTATTTCAAAATATGTTGAATCCTGAATGGCTTTTCTTTAAGGATTCAGATAATACATATTCTTTTTTAAAACCCTAAATATTGACTATTATATTGAAAAAAAAGTTTATTTACATATAACAATGTATGAATTTGAGTGTATTTCGTATCAGTAGAGCAGATCACAGAAGTTAGCTTCACTATTTACATATTTTTTTTCTCCTAAATTCTAATACTTTATATCTTGTGTCTCCTGAAAGTGAAGAAAAGTAAAATAGAAGTGATCCTACTATTTAATTCAAGGTAGGCTTTACCTCTGTCTTTAGTAGTTAGTTCAGGGAAAATGTCATTTCAATGCTCACTAGAGGTGAAGAAAACACATTTACTATTAGGAAGTATTAGAAAGGGCATATGGAAGAAAGCAACACCCTTTTTTGTAATTATGTCACTACTTACAAATCTGTGAACTGCCAGCATCTTGAATACCTTCTGCAGTTCTGATCTCCCAAAAGATATTCTCCCCAAGAACTGGGTTGGATAAAGTGATCAAATGCACAACCAAACAAATTAGGACCATTCAGCCTGAAAAGCAAACAGCTGGGAATGAATAAGAAAGAAGTCATAAAATCATAAATAACGTGGAAGAAAAAAAAGTGGAAAGATTGTTCATGATGTGTCCCAAAGATGAGCTGTCAGCATATTAGCTGTTGGCACTGGGAATAGCGTAGTGCTCGAGGTAATAGTTTCCTCCTCCCCAGTCCTGGGGTCTGCTTGGATCTATTTTTAATATTTTTCTATCACAGTCTACTTCATTGTTGTGGACCCTCAGCTAAAGTTTGAATGCTGTATGACAGCTTCTCCACAGAAAGGGAAGGGTTAGAAAGGAGAAGATCTTTCCTTTTTCATGACAATTACTTGTTAGATGGATTTCTACATCTCACAGACTTTATATCTGTGGAGTTATTAAATTTGTTTTCAATGATGACAATTCATTTATGGACAAGAATACAATACAACTGATAGGTAGTGTTATCTAGGCATGGTAGATCCAATCAATACAGTGGATCTCAGTAACTTAGAAAACTGCAGAAGAATATGGCAACTTTTCTGTCTTATCCGTGACTTGCTTGACAGAAAATGGCCACAAAATTCACTGAAGAGCCTTATTTACTATTACATGACATAATTATGCACCATGGCAACTGATGTGAGTTTTGTCAATGACTTTAAAAGTCAATTGAAAGGTTAATTTTCTTCTCTAGCAGTTAATTTAAAAACAAAGCTATATTTTGTTTCTCACATGTATTGTGTCCCACCATTTCTTCAACCTCCCAAATGAAACAAAGTATTCAAAGATATGCATATATACTTATTAATAGCTACTGTAACTTAGTAACTGTATAGATAACAAAGAACTCTGTGTTCAGTTTTCTTCTAGAAGTCTATCAAGCGCTAGTGGAAAGATGGGGATGGGAAAAAAAATACAATCTGTTCTCATCAGGATCCAAAATGTTTCTGTGCAGTGCCTCCAAACCAAAAAATCTTTTGGCCATTAGTTCCCAAATCCTTCTTATTATGCTGCAACCACATCTATAGTAACACAAAATATGGGCAGCAGCTTGGCTGTGAAAATGCTGTTTGCCAAGTTCACTGATGTACTTATCTATTAAAAAATATAAAAATAACAATTAAAAAAGGTCTAAATATCCACCAGCAAATCTGGCCATGCCATACCGACTAATGGTTTTACCTCTTCTGATCCTTTCCTGTGACTCAATCCCCTGTTCTTAGTTAGAGGATACAATGGTGTCTCTAACGGTATCTTCATTATATTCACTAAAACATCAAATAAGTCTTGCTCAGAACTGTGTCATAGTCAATAGTGTGTGGTGGATGATTGGGATGCTTTTGTCTGTCACGATATTCTGATCCTCATGCTCATACTCGCCTGAACACTGCAGTTTTACAAACACACAAGATAGGCAACAACTCACTTGATTGACAGCACTGGGCTAAGCTGAGCAGAAATTTGCAGAGGCCTCAGGGAAGTAGGATATTAAATATAAAACCAATATTTGCAGACAGGTTCTGGCATAGAACAAGAAAGCGTGGTAAGTTTGCTGAAGAGAAAAACAGAAAGAGAATTATAGAATAAAAATGGAATTACTAGAGGACATGTCAGTAAACATTAAATGAAGAATATCTTTTGTTGCTTCCATGCTCTGCAAAATAAGTGATTATAAGAACATGTGTTTTTCTTGAAACCCTCAGGTAATTATATTGACACAGGTTTAATGCATACATTTGAAGGTTTTCCATTATGGATTACAGAGAGAGTTGGGCAACGTGGAAAACCTGAAAAATGGACAGGATGAAATAAGTTTTGCTTAACTGTGATAAAATCAAACAGTCTTGTAATTTACCTTAAATAAGAATAATTGTGACTCTGCAGACTACATAGTGTTCAGCCTATGAGCAGTTACTGCTATAGAAGCTCAACAAGTTGACATTTTTTTAATTCGTAGCAAGTCACTTAATGTAATTTCCTTGTATTTTATTAATTAAACATTACTGTAGTAGGATTTAGCATGTGATTCTAAAAAGTAAATAAATTATTTTCTGTACCTCATTTAGATATATTTTAAAGAATAATTTCACTTTTTCAAATGATACTGGTATACATACAGCACTACATTACATGTTTATCATTATCCTCTTGCATACAGATCATATGGCAACACGTAAGATTAAGGTCACTGTGCAATGCAGTTTTCTAATCGATTGCTGCAAGATTCATTGCATCTGGCATACAATTAGAAAAAAATGCATTCAATTTCACTGCCTTTTGTCTCTACACAGGTCATTCTGAAGCATAAATTAAAAAAAAAAAAGAATATTGAAACCTCTGCTTAAACTTTATCAAAACCCAGTTAAGTTAATTAAGCAGATGTCTAAATGTTTTGGCAAATGAGAAGGTACTGGGGAGTTGAAATCTATATCAACAACAGGACAAATTCCAAATACTTAATCTGGTTGTCTTCTGGGCACACACAGCAGCTTTACAAAGAGATGTTAATTCTCTTGTGTAAGCACTGTCTTCTCTAATAATTTTTCATTTTTAATTTTATTCCTACAAGTAGAATAAAGATCAGGTGAACACTGAGTAATACACGATGAAAAAGTGTAAAGAGAATTACAAAGAAAGCTTGATTACTGTTTTTACGATAAAAATCAACTCTTGATCTCAGAAAGAATGGGATGGTACAACAGTTTCTCTTCAAAAAGACAGGATATCATTCACCCTACAGACTTCATTCCTGCAAAGTTGAAGGATAAGAACTGTATTTACATGGGAAAAAAAGATCGCTCTATTTCAATGGCATGCTGCTGCTAAGGAAAATGGTGACTCTAACTAGAATATCCCTGGGAAGAAAGATTAATGCAGTGAAGAAATAGTGTTCTTTTCTCTGCCATCAACACTTTTTTAATTCACAAAGATGTAATAAAATATTTTTTTCTTTGTAAATTTTGAAGACTTTGTTTATATTATCCAACTAACTTTTCCTTCCTATGACACATAACCACTGAACAGTAAGTTTCAAGCTCTTGTTTTCTGGTCAAAAATGCTCCTAAATTGTTGCCACACATACCGCAGTTTCAAATGTCACTAGAGATTGGCCCAGTGTAAAGCATTATCCTGGAAAAGGAAAACCTGAAAAGTAAATTCTTATGTCCTTTTTCAGTATAAACTTGAATATTTTAGCTGAATTTGGGTATTTGTCAGGAGGAATATATAACACTGCATATTAATGCAAACAATTTCTGGAACTCCATTCCTTCACATAAAAACCACATAGCACAAACTCCTAAATATTAAGTTTTTTGAAGACTTAGAGATGATTGCACCGATCAAAAGATTTAATCATTACTAGCTGTCAAACCTTAAAAGGTATGGAATGATATATTATTGTTTTTTGCTTTTATGACATCCGTTTTTAAAGAAAAAATACAGAGTATATTTAGTGCAAAGGAAATTTCCCAAGGCAACCATCCAGATCTAAAGTCGGGGAGGTTTCAATACAGTCCCAAGAGCGAGATTAAGACACAAATAGGATCAGATGCCATACACCCAAACCAACTTTATTAACAACAATAAAATGCAAAAGCGATAGTTAAGCATGGAATAAAAGGTAGAAATTAAGTAAGAAGTTGAGATAGAGAGGTAAAAAACAGTTACCACCCAAGTTCCAGCAGTGTTCTGATTATCCACAGGCCTTGGCAGTGAATGTGCACACTCGAACACACGTTCACTCACACCCCCGCTCACATGCACACCCACACACACACCCCATTTGTGCCCTTTCCTGCATACTTTTATAGGGTAGGGCAGGAGAAAGCCCATTGGGCCGAGGTTTTCTATGACAGCGATACATCCAAGACATGTCCCCTTTGTCTCCCTCTCGCACATGCCCATGCTGCCCCTGTGGTGTAAACGCACTTGTGAGTGCTCCCTCACGGTGCACAGCTCATGTCCCAGCATGTGGTGGAAGTCATAGGGGCTTGTGCCCCTTCACCTCCCCCCCCCCGGACAGGGAAGCATGACTGTTCACACCACACCAAACCAGTTTCCCCTTACATCATTGATGTTACATATTCTTTGTGCACAGTTCAGTTTCCAAGTAATCTTCAGGACAAATATCCCACAGCTCCGTCTCTCACAGCAACAGAACCCAATTTCCAGTGTTTGCACACTGAAGGACAGCATCTAGTCTTCAGATGAACACTTGTGAGGCTTCTAGTAAGCCTAAGGGCAACTCTGATTCTTTATTATAAAAAGTTGAAGGGATACACTTCTATAAAATTATAGAGAATATAGCTGTTTTGTCTAGAGACCTTAATGATTCATTTTGTAAACTGAAATATTCACACACATATGCAGACACCATCCCCCGTGTCCTGATGAGTTTTAGTCTTTAGCTATTAGCCTCTATTCTGTGTTCCAAGAGGAAAATACATATTGGAAACAAGTCCCACTTTTACAATACTTACTCTTCCACCTAGGTTTGAATTTTATTAATATGCTTCTCTTGTCCCCTTTTCATTTTATTTTCAGTCTGTGTGAAGCCCTCTTTTCTGCTGGCCCACTTCCACATTCATTCCACTGTAGTCCTCTCATGATTTCCTCAGGTTCAAGGTTTATATTACTTTTCACTCATCCAGAATTCCCTTCTTAAATTTCAGAAAGAAAACAGTAACTGAAAATAGAGAACATAGGAAGTCAATCTACTTTGTGTGAGCAACAATGAAAAGGTGAAGTTTCTTTCCTTAAAATGTTCCAGGCCTCACGAGATTGTAAGGAAACAAGGAATGTGATCAAGAGTATAAAGCCATTGATGCAGTGGTAATTGCTTCAATTAAAACTGCTGAGTATGATAAGTCTAGAATGAAAAAAATCAGGTACATGTTCATATAAATGTATCTGAAAAACATGTTTTAATGAAAAGAGGCATCCAGAATTAGAATATCTTCTCTATTAATGTAAAATACTGAAAATAATTTATTTTCTAGTATGGAGACACCATATGCCATGAGTTGCGGTAGGGTGGCCACAAGAACAGAACCACACTGTTCAGTGACATATAACATGAATCTGCAACACACACCCTCCACACACCATACATCACTCAAGGTCCCTGTCTCTCCAGTCCAGTTTAGACCACACCAATAACTCAGCCTAGGAGGACAGTCTATCTGGTGGAAGTGTCCTTGTCCTGACTGGCATCCTGGTTTCTACAGGTAGCAATTTCACCTCATCTCAGCCTTCCACACTATCTGACAACCATGTATGCATTCACCTGACAAAGTAGCTATTATTTTAATTATTTTTTTCCAAATCAGAGTCAGTTTAAGCCTTGAAGGCCTCACTAAACATGTAGCTGTGCGTCTATCTCTTTGGCCAATCACTTGTTACTAAAGGATTTTCTAATGTGGTCTGGTCTCCTGCCCCAAATATGTTATCTTAGTGTAAGTTTGGAAAGAATTATACAACATAGTTCATGTATAGCTCTATTTTACAACCAGGAAGATGTAGTGAAGGTTCACTTACCTGAGCAGTCTTTCTGGGTAGGCTTCATTCTGTGATGCCATACCATTCATCAGTCACTTTCCTCGTACTACCAACAGGTCTGATTAGGCACTCACCTTCAGAATATCTTATCTGCATGCCTCCCTGGAAACAAGAAGAGGGCAGTGGAATGCAAAGTGACATTAAATAACACTAACATGCATACACTCTTTCCGTAGTTTGACTTCAGTTACTGGGCTGACTAATGATAGCTGCAGGAAAGATTTTTGTCTTTACTTTCCTGCTAAAATGCATAATGATGTGTGTGCTCTGGCATTCTGAGTTCCAGCATTCACATCAGGTATTTATCAGAGTATGTGTACTATGTGTTCAGTTATTTTCTGTGAAAAACATAGCAGAAGGAAAGCAAAGAAGGGAGTTATCATATTTGCAGTTCTGTGCTTGTGTGGTTGATACACCTAGGTACCATATCCAGACATAGCCAGAAAACGGAAAAAAATCCCTGTAAGAAAGTGTGTGAGAGACCTTACAGAACAGTATATACAGAAAAGCATCTTCTATTTGAGAGAAAAGGTGCTGCCTGCTGATATTTTTTATACTTTATATTCACTTGTATTAAACAAACAATTGACTCAAAGGAATAAAGAATAAATAACCCCCCAAAAATTGCTTCTGTAATCTTTTTATCCTCAAAAATAAATTACCAAACTTTTATACTAATTAACATTGATGTACCTCTATTTTTAAAATAACAAGCAACAATGAATGAAAAACATACACTGGCATCTTGGAAAAATACTTGACTTTGTGTCAAGCCCTAGATTTTAAATAAGTGTATTTATCTTGTCCAAGAGAAGATTATTTCTCACAAGGTTTAAACCAGAAAAAAAAAAAAGTATAAATTAATTACAAAATACTACACTGGGATTGAACTTAAGCAGTTGTTTACCATGGACGCCTTGATGTGCTTCATTTGTGATAGAATCATGTTACAACATTACAAATTGTCAGTGCATGTTTCCTCACATCTTACTGACCTACAAAAAGAGCAATATAGTGTTATAATTGTCAAGAGAAAAACGGATGAACAGGAATATTTACATGTGTAATTAGAAATACTGCTAACATTTTTAGGACTGAAAATTGTGTTAAGCAATTGCGTTAATTCTCAGAATACTCACACAGAATCTGACAATAATGGTGAATTTCTAGAATAAGAAATACACTATACTAGTTTAATCTGCTCTGGAATGCATTTTGATTCAGGCAGTAGTATATTTCTGGCATAGAGATGCACTGTTGGTTTGTACAAAATCAATGGCTACCACTGCCAGTATATTCACAAGAGCAACAGGAATTATAGATCAAGCTGTTTTCCTTTCACTGCAGTTCTCTAGTCAGGATTAGTAACAATACAACTTTTGTTGTCACGCTCTAGACCATTGTGGCAAAAGACTTTTTTGACCTTAATAAACCTGTAACATGCCTTTGATATCTCACTCACTATTCTTCATTGTCTTAACTAAAAACATTCCATTGATATCATCCTTATACTCTTTACAAAGCATGGTTTAAGATCTACCTTAAAGTCAGATAAACTCTTTCTAAAATCAGATAAATACAATAAAAATGCAAGGTTCATCTTTGTCCTGAATGAGTCAAACGTCACATTTATTTTTTTTTATTTTTGTAACAGCCTTTAGCTTAAAAAAACCTTTTCCACAGGGATTTAGTATGTTTTTATTATATTCAATATTTACTCTCTATTTGATCTCACATAAATATTTTAGATACATCATAACTCCTGATATTTTAGAAATAGAGCTTCAGGCTTTGTTACTGAAGAGTCAAAACTCTGCCGATAGTCTCCACAGTTGCAGCTGCAACTTTGTTAATATTGTCTCAGACTAGATATAAGGAAGAATTTTTTTATGATGAAGGTGGTGAAACACTGGAACAGATTGCCCACAGAGGTGGTAGATACCCCATCCCTGGAAACACGCAAGGTCAGGTTGGCTCTAAGCACTGTGATTTAGTTGAAGACATCCCTGCTCATTGCAGGGGGGTTGGATTAGATGATCTTTAATGTTCCCTTCCAACACAAACCATTCTAGGATTTTACGGTTACTTCGTATTTCTGTGTAATTTGATTATTTTATTTTATTTTATTTTATTTCATTTTTGTTTACCTCTGGTCCCATAAGTTGCCCTAATTTTTCCTCAGAAATAACCCTGGACCCAGGAAATACTAATCTTATGATAAGCTTAAGTACTTAGGAGAACACAGAGTTCTGTATTCCCTCCTACTTTCCTGTTTTTAAACTTATGCCACATAAAGATCTTATTATTCAATTGGCCACATTCCTCTGGCAAGTCTCTTTTACTCTTTTACTTTGCTCTGCAAATTTCTTTCATGTAAAATCACTTGTCACCGAGACCAGCAAAACAGTGCATGAGTTATTTTCCCTAGGGACTGATGACTAAACTGTTTGGATTGATTGGACAGCACTTGGTGCGGTACTTACCTGTGGTGGATTGTGTTCTCTTAAGTAGTGGGATCTGGCTGATCAGTAGATTCAGAAGATGTGAAGATCCAAACTCCAGAGGTCAAAACCCCAAGATTTTCATAAGGACCCAAAAGAGACTTCACAGTGTTCATTTCAATCCAGGAAACCACTGAAAGCTTTTGAACAAGTCAAAAGTGATAGACTACAGCCCTGCAAGGACCTTGTAGGAAGAAAATAATGATTAAAAGTTTTACTGAATGATACAGAACCTGTGCTGGCAGATCTAAGTCTTCTCTGTTTTAAAACAGTCTTATTTTGGTTTCTGTTCTGAGACCAAAGTTTTATTGTGTCTACCTGAAAGAAGAGGGGGTAAACCAATCAGTCAAAAGCTGTAGCTAACTCAGTCTCCTGACATAACCATGTTAATTGGTAAATTCATATGATGATGTTTTAAGTTCCGTGGTCAGGCCAGCTTGGGTTTTTCTCAGCCACATGATCTGTGCACTGTGCTTCTTACTCTGATGTAAGGTTACAAGTAGCCATATTTTCAATAACTGGTCAGAGAGGCACTTGAGTAAAGACAAGATAACCTTACTGATGAACCCAAAAAATAGCTGTTCCAGATGCAGGGGACATAATAGAAAAACGTTGGTATGTCTGTGTCTGGAATAGTTATTTTCAGAGCAGTGAATCAGGAGAAGAAGTCACCATACTCATGAAAAAATATTTTTTTCTGAACAATCTTTTTTATAAATAAACCTGTTTCAAGTTCTATACGAGTTACAAAAATCTGGAGGTCTAGCTGGGGATGCAGTTCTCTCTTCACAGCACAATGAAATAAAAGTTAAACAATAAGCAATAGGTGCTGTCATCCACCTCTCAGCAGAGATCTGGATAAATACACAAACAAATTATTAAAGAGGGTGTCACTGCCATTTTTCAAGCTGTATTGCACTGAATAACACACAGTGGACACAAAAAGAAATTATTCCCCTCTGTGATCCCCACAGTTGGCAGACATTTTGTTGATCTAGTACCAGTCAGACAAAAAAGGTGTTTGATCTTACATGAGCATGCGCCCAAAGGCCTTTAATCTGTCATAGCCATTAATGACAATGACATTTTCACTGACCTGCTTGAATCCTTTAACTCTTTCTAGACAATGTTTTGTGACATATCCTTCCTTTCAATTAAATCTGATTATTAGCTGGTTGAGTGAATATTCTCAGGAGCAAAGGGAAAAAGTGTTCTCTGTTTTTTAAATTACAGATCATGATGGTGGCCGCATGACACCTAACTAGCAAAATACTGGGTAAAATGCATTTTGTAATTTAGTTTCTAACTGACTTTTTTATTACAGGAACCAATGATATGTATAGTATGTTACTGACTGTATCAGGAAAGATAGAAAGAGACTAACTATTGCATTTTATACCTGTAAAGATTTACAAACATGAATACACGACAGAAATATAATTTTATACTTCTGACTCTCCTGGGTGTTCTAATAGCAGACGTTCATTTAGCAGTCACAGAATTATTTTTTTCTTACAGCATGTGTACAAAGCTAGAATGAAATTCTGTATCATTTAGGATATTTATATTGACAGTAAATCTCTAGAATAGGAAAATTAGGCATTGTTGTTGTTTGTTAAATGGACAAAATCCACCAAAACTAAACACTAAGGAAGATATAAGGAAGCCCCATCCCTGGAGGTGTTCAAGGCCAGGCTGGATGAGGCTTTGAGCAACCTGGTCTAGTGGAGGGTGTCCCTGACCATGGCAGGGGTGTTGGAACTTGTTGATCTTTAAGGTCCTTTCCAACCCAAACCATTCTATGATTCTATGATTCTGTGATATATTTGCATATATTTATTATACAATCTCTGAGGCTCCCAGGAAGAAAAACTCAGGCATATTCTATCTCCTTGTAGGGATATGTGAAAATTTCTCTACAGTGTAAACAGACTAGGCACAGAATGACTTATTTTGACCACTATCCTCAGCAGCTTCACATACTGCACAGACAAAGCTTTTGAAAGGTTCAGTGTTAGTTATTGTGGAGACAGATGGGATTCACAGGCAGCCTGCACTCCAGGTAACCTTACAACAATGGCACTGAGAGTCATGGAGTTACTGAGTTTGTACAGCCATTGAACTGGACATACAACTGTCATCTGGCATAATTTTGAGACAAATTATACAGAAATTTAAGCCACTTTAATCACAAGGTTAGGTATAACTTCCTGATTGTTCTGGAGATGGCAGTTCTCCATCTTGTAGGTTTTGTACAAGAATGCTGTACTAGAACAGACATGTACAAATAAACCATTGCTTTCCACAATTATATGGTAAAATATATATATATATATATATGAGACATACGTTTTTACAGATTTGCTTCCCCTCACACTTTCATTACCGTTGCAGGTACGTAAAGACGGTTACTACAAGGAGAATAAAGGTCCTCTCTATCCAATTGCCATTTTTATAGGTATGGTATACCTTTCCCTTTCTTCAGTTAGCATTTTCAGATCACCTTGCCCCATGTTTTCTTGTCAAAGCCATAACTGAAACTGAAAAAAAAGAGATTTCCAAAGTCAGATTATAAATCTAGGCAGAAGAATGTCTGTTTTATTGAAAGCCAGTGTTGTAACCTCTATCCTGTCCTCGTGTCTTCCAGGTTCAACAGGATGAGAGACAAACAGTAGACACTAAAGAGTGACAGACCTCCACACAAGCCAAGATAGTTTATTGAGAATAGTAAGGAAAACATAGAAGTTTTGAATATGAGAAGAAATCAGAGAATGATTTTCAGATGTATGAAGTACTGAAATTTTATATTATGCTGTGTGTTCAGGAGAGAGGGAAGGTCATGGCTCGGGAAAGCATCAACTTCTAGCCAGTCATTTGTTGGTACCCCATAGAAATCTTTTATTCTTTAATGGATCATTCTTTCCTCATGATGCCTCCAGACAAGTGTGAGTGTCTACAAGGTGCAATGATGTAGAAGGTGAGACTCAGTAGTACAGGCATCTTTATCTCTGGTTCTCGTTGTTCAGTTAATGACTTAGGAAAAGCTGTGATAAAGCTCTTTACTGTCCAATTCCTCATGAAGGACTGTATCATGACATTCTGTCTCAAATTAAGGTCCTGCTTCATGTTGAGTTCCACTAATGTTGTCAGATTTTTAATTTGAAAATAAATTTTGCAACAACCACCATCATTCTTGAAGCCTCTATTCCCTGTCTATCCTTAGGCATTTGACACAACAGGACCACAGACAGCAAGCAATTTGAAAAAAACAACCAAATTAACAAAAACTCAAGCAAACAAACAAACAAAACAAAAAAAAAAGTAGTCAAAGCCAGGCCTGCACATGTGGCTGCTTGCTGGGTAATCAGTAGAAAAAACAATCTTATCACACCACTATGACAGGGAAGAAGGCAAAAGGGATTTGGTTGTCCCAGTTATATTGAAAATAGGCTATCAGTTCTGGTGATGGGAGTTCTACCTAGCCTTCTCTGTTTAAATGTCTGTCAAGCACGGAATGAAACACATATATGCACAGCTAAACAACCCTGCTGGAGCTTCTGAACATCTCAGCATGATGTGCAAATCCTGCTATGCTCTGTTAAACTAAATCTGTGTAAAGTATGAGAAAAGTAATGTTCCATATACTGCAGTGATAGATGTATGATCTGAATCTTGCATTAAACTCATTGTATGAAATATTTAAATATTATCTTCTGTGTTTCCCAAGTCATAGGAAAGATCATGAAGAACAAAAGGGATCTGCATGGGGTTTTCTACAGCCACTTAATTCATAAATAGAAAAGAGCAGTCTGGCAGCAAAATTACCAAGACAGTGTTCTAGATTCTTTAGATTAGTTAGGAAACTGTTATCTGAATTGAGTCTTTCACTTAATCAGTATGCAGAAGCAACATAGCACATTGGTGTGTCTACCCCAGGAATGACTTCTAGCTGCCATTGCATTATAAATCATTAATAAGTACTAAATTCATAATGACCCTTACATTAAACTCACTGAAGAGATTATAGTACATTTAATGGCCCATGCCCACGCTTCTTTTTTTGTTGTTTTGTTTTAGATTATAATGATGCCTATGGTTGTAGACTTGTTATTTCTACAATATTCTTTGAGGGTAGATTGTGACACATTCAACCTTGTTGTCTGTTCATGGTTTTGAGTAGTAGCTTTTTGTAGAAGGTTTTCTTTTTAAAGGATAAAAGCTCACCCACTTCATCATTATTTGTCCTTTGATTTCTCTTGGAAAAAATGCTTTCAAACACTTTCCTGTCCTTCTCTGAACATAAAGACAACAAAGAACAAGATGAAAATAAAGCAACTCCCTTACCCCCAGTATTAGATTTCTTTTTCTTCCAGTAAACCTTAGTAGTTTGAACTATAATTAAAAGGAATTTGGTTTTCTTTATCTTTAAGCCTTCCCTATTAAATGAGAGTTCTGCAGATCACACAGCTACAAGTCAGTTGCAGAATATGTCGCAGTAAGTAGAATTAACCTCTTGACCTTCAGATCTCCTCTCCTGTGATGTGCACAGATATTTCTCTAACTATGAGAAATAGATAAACAAATAATGCCTTTTTGCCATTTTTTTCACACTGAAACCTAGCTAGAAGTCTACAGATTTCCAGTTAAAACATTTTTCAATCCTAGGCTATTTTAGCTGTACTTAGTGAAATTACAGATGTATCTTTTCAATGACAAAAATGCATCCATACTTAGCTGACTTGGGAACATGAAATGGAGTATTTATATTAGAAAACAGGTTTGTTGTACTTGTTCACTAGTTCTCATAGAAGTGTATTTGCAAGCGGCTGCATATTTTTCTGACTGATTTCTTAAAAAGCCCATGAATTTTCATAGGATAGTTAGAAATGAAGTTGTGACTGTCAAAAAGAAACAACTGCAATCTATTTAAAGAAACAAGAATAGAGAAAAAAATATTTGACTAGCTCTATTAGGAATGGTTCTGCAATATTCTGAGATCCAGCTGAATGCAATAAAGCTTGACAATACTCTGGACCTGACATAATTCAACTAAAATGCTTCAGGAGTAGAATTTATTGCATTTTCTAGAAATGGAAGCATCAATACAGGGAATAACAGATGCAAAGAAAAGCTATTTTCTTATTGATGGCATTGCAACCAAGAATGAATATCTTAACATTGTAAATTAAGACTTATACCTACCTTTTACAGCAAAGACAACAGGTGATCAAGGTATGTGTTTAATTTAAAAAATATTTCTCAGCTGAGTGAGAAAGAAAGCAGTAAAAACTGAATAATCAGGATTACATCTTTTTCAGCATAAGTTTCTGGTCAATTTAAAGAAAAATTACTTTTCTTGAATAATTAGAAATTTATATAAAAATATTAGAAATATTAGGTACTCTGTGTGCACAGGTCTAAAAAATAAAAACTCGGAGTCATGGAACTGTGATGAATTGACTTATCCTCAGTGTGAATGAGACAGTAGAAATTTTAAGGATTTCTCAAATATAAAATTGAGAAAGGGCATTTAACTCAAAAAAGTTTGAGGCCTCATCCATCAAAAGGAATTATGTATCTGAGTGGGATTTGAATAAAATGTGAACACCTTAGTCAAAAATAATGATCCTGCACACACTCTCAGCTACTTCCTAAACATAAATATTCATTCATAAATGTCATACTTCTTTAATTGCAGTCTCACAATGAGTTGAAATCTTACATTTGTGTGTTCCAAGAGCTCTCCTCATCTTGATAGGACTGAGCAGTCCTTAGCTCATACCCATCTGTTGATACCAGGCATCCCCCTGCTTAAACACTGAGAATGTTGCTCTTTTATATCTGTTAACAGAAGTTTTGTTATTTACCCAAAAGACTGTAGGCCATAGGTGGTGCCTTTGTGCCTGGCATTTAAAAAAAATAGTGAAACAGAAGTATAACTGAATGTGTTCTTTGTGTTCCCTTCTTAGTCTGAAGGTAGTAACCTGCAGTGCACTGCCTGCTGGAGTGGTAACCTGACCTAGCTTGTGTGCTGCAGCATATGCAGAAGGACCAAATATGAAGTTCTGTATGTAGCACTAAGGATCTTGCTTTTTGTCAACCTGGTTTTATGTTGGATACAGTTTACAGACTCAGAAGGAGCAAACAGGAAATGTGCAAAGGGTGTGAGATGAAATAATCAGATTTAGTTTTCAGGTCTAGGGTAAGCTCTTAATTTAGTTTCTAGTCGTACAACTGTACTCATGTCACCACAACTGCAATGAATTATCATATTTGTTATATGGATCTAGGTAGAGCAGTCAACACTTACATGTCTGATTTTCTTTACTCCAAAAAGGAGTAAAAGCTATAGATTTCAATATATAGAAATAGGTGGTGTTTTTTTTTCTAGCACAGGGTTTTTCAAGACAACATTTAGTTCCAAAACCTAAAGTTGTATGACTGACTAAAATGTAGATATTTGACTTTGGGGTTTACTAGGAGATGATGGAGACTTTTGGAGGTAGAGTCTACTGGAACTGATTTAAATTCTTTAACCAACATAAACTGTAAAATTTTCCAGGGAGTTTTCTGTGTGTTACTCTTCATTTCACTATCTCAGCTGAAAGTAAATGAAGTAAAGAGATTTATTCAGAATATAACTTTTATTTTCATTGTACAAAACATTTTCAATATATATATTACTTTGTTTGCTTAGAAAAAAAAATAAGCATTATTGTGTGAAAGACTCTTGCCTGTGACACTGTTTTGCCAAGGTCCATGAACATATGAATCTCTGGAGGATGTATGTTTTACATTTTACAGTAACACTTATCGTTTTTGTGAACTATAAAAACAAAAACCCTCAGACTGCTCTAGTACAACTGGAAACAACTTGTACTTCTGTAAAACTGTCATACATTGCTTTATTTTGGTTCCTGGCTATATAATTGCAAACTTTCCTAAAGTGGCATATTTGTGCACCTGCTGGAAAGATACATGCTCTTTAAAGCAATTAAGTTTTCTGATGCTGGCAAATCCTGGAAGGTTTTTTGGGCTCTTCACTATACGACACACTTGTAATTTGTAACTGCTGTTACCATGTTCTGTACCAATGCTTCCAAATAATTTCTATTATTCTTAGTAATGTATCATAACTTAGTAAGCTTCTGCAGATTGATTGTGAAAATAATTTTTTAAATTTTTATTTTAGAGTGACCTCCCCATCTGTCAATGAATGCTTTTCACATCAGGTTAGTACATTTAAAATTTTTAATGTAGGAGAAAGGCCCTGTCAAAATATGGATTAATATACTTGACCTATCAAACTTCATACAATTTAATCAAAGAAAAGTAAATGGATATTTTCCTGAGGTGAAACTAGCCTGTTTAATGTCATTCACGTGACAGCTGTAAGACATTGCATTGCCTGCAAGTTGCAGACATTGTGTTGCATAGAAAAGGATATTACTGAAAAGTGTTGCAGTATTTTCAATAGCCTCACTTTCTCTCAAGGAAAGCTGGTGGTTGTTTCTTCTGCTAAGATCGCTGAAAGCAGAGGAGAAACGAAGCTTGCCTGGAGAGATGTGTCATAACATAAAGAAGCACATGTGCAGGTATATATGTAACTACTGTATGAAATTGTTCTTGGTAGCACAGCAGATGTGAGACTGAACGAGAGATTTGAAAGAGAAGCAGCAATTGTTTTTACAAATTCTGTTAGTATTCTTACTTTCCACAAGGGCAAGAATGGACGAAAGCACAAAGTCTCATACTGGAAGATATATTTCTATTTCCATGGGGCTGAAAGGGAAAGTCAGATAGATTCACAAGACTGAGTAATTTATTTGGAGAATTGTATGTTTTTCTTAAATGACAAATAATGAGAGCTCTTTGAGTTTAAAACTATAGTGAGTCTTTGACAAGTAAAATCACACTAACTTTTAAATGTGTGTCAATCATTGCAGTAAGTAGCTTGTAAGAAAAACAGATCTGTATTTCCCTCAGTGAGACTTTTGTTTACTAACACTAATGACAAAAAGCAGTCTTCACTAAGGTTGGCTAAAGTTCCAATAATTATAATTTTTCATCCTGAAGCAGTTAAACGATCATTAACCCATTTGTTTTCTCTAAAGGGGGAAAAAATGTAGTTGTAAGATTAATGCAACATATACATAGCCAGTTCTGAATTGATGCCCTTTTTGCTGAGCTCTCAGGGTAGTCTCATGGGGTTTTACTCTGCACTTCTCTTTCCACCGTTTTGTACGCTGCTCAGTCCTTTAGATTCCATCTATCTGGCCTACTGGGTCCTGTGTGATACAAGCTGCTTTGAAATCTGAAAAAGAGAATCCACGTTTTTCAATTGTTTCCCAAAGAAAAGCCGAAACATCTGAAAGCATGAAGGCAGCATGGTCTCACCGCCAGTTTGTATTATTTGAAGCCAGATAGATTAGACAAGCTGTTCACATATGACAAATTCAAAGTGTCAGACTTGCTGTTAATGTAAAGAATGATGCTATGATGTAGAATACTTCTTGTAGACATGACAGATGCAAAGTATGAGAACAAGGTCCATGGCACCTTTCAGAGCCTTAAGCTGGAAGTGTTACCTCTCTTTTCCCATAAGTCTGTTTTTGTTTAAGAATCATGGGAATAGCAAAAACTGTCCTGAGACATTATGTGCTCAAGAATAAGCTGTCTTGTGGCAGCAAAGTCTTTATTTCGTGTCACCTCTTATAACTGTATTGTTAGTACCTGAATTTTATGTAGCATTTATGAGTTCTTTTCATATCACCTTTTTATTTTATGTATTTACTTTTTTAACAGTACAGGGTGTATAGTCGGATAATCTGGATTTTAATCTTTTGACAAACATTTCAGCAGATAACAAACCCAGTTTCAAAGGGTGCTTTGCCATCTCTTTCTGCGCCAGAGATTTCAGTTAGACTTACTATTATTTTTAAACTTTTTTTAACTTAAAGTTATTTACAACATGTTCTGTGAGTTGTAGATAACAGAATGTTTTAAACTATTTTTTTAAAACACACACAAAAAAGATTTTTCTTTCTGATACTTGTCTCATTTCTTGGAAATTTTATTTTCTGTCTAATTTCTATATATAAGCTTGATTTTATTTCCTTTTATCTTCATTCTTCGGTGAAGCTTATCTTATCAAGAGTGTTTTTTGCTGCTCCTATATACTCACCATGGGAACAGTTTCATCACTAAATGGTCTCAGCATTTCTAAACATTATATGACAATGTGCAACATGACTGCATTTTTTCTCAGAACATCATTAAGTTTTAGATATCACTGTGACCTGTGTGTCAGCATCCAGTTTTTGGGTAATAAGCTTTTATTTGTTCTAAAGGCTATGATGACTCCAGAGACTGTAAGATACTTGAAAGACAAAGTTGTGGTAATGTTGTAAGTTTAGTGTTGTTGAGGTAATATAAAGTTAATATTGAACAAGCAAAATAATGTATTGCGATTATATTACAGGATAAATGGCCACAGCTTGCACTGAATATAGAACATGAATAATTTTGGGATGTGGAAAATGGTATGCTTGTGTTTTCTATTCAGGACCTGTTTTCACAAGATGAAGCATTTAACATTGTAATTCATCTTCCTGCCAAGACAGGAAAATTATGAATATGAGAGTAAATAAGTATAGATTTTGCCTTGTGAAAATGCTTTCGTGATTTTTATCACGAAAGAGTGCTAAATGTCTATCTTGTTTGTTTCTCATGTGAAAGTATACAATATTTTTTGTGTAAAGTTAACAATCTTTTTGGTCTGCTTAGAAGGAAAGAAAGACTCCATAAAGGAGTGGTGTTTAGCTGACCCACCTTTCGTACATGTAGCTGTTCATCTGTTCTCGTTGTTTTCTATAACCTGACAAATTCTATTTGCTTCTTTTAAGTTCAAATTAGAGTTTCAAAATAATGAGTCTCAAATGCTGAAATTACAGCTCGTCTCACTGTCTCAGGTTATCACAAATTCTTACAAAACTGCATTCTCATTTTGAGCTCTTCCATGAAAACACTGTCTTCCCCAATCTTCACTTCTGCTAGAAGTGCAGTATTTCTCAAAATCTAGTAACACAGTCTGATAACTGTCTTGTTTTTCTATAAACTAACTCCAGGCCACTATAGTTAATGCCTCTTTGTGCATGTTGTGTAGGTTCACATTCTGACAAAAAAGAACCACTTTTTAAATTACTCCATGTACCCTCATGAAGAGACAAAACACAGTGCTTCAGTCATCCTCTTATGCATGTAGATGTTAAGTTTTATCTGATTCCTTAGTTGGAGCCTTTTACACCTTTTCTTCCATATTTCCTTCTAGTCTTCTCATTTTAACTTCACTTCTGATGTTATGCAATATTTTGACTGAGGAGAACTCTAAGTCAGGGGGCCTACTCTGATGAATGTTTTGTATAACAGAATGTAAAGTAACAAATATTAAAGAAAAGTGTTGGTAGGGAAAGGCATAGAAGCAAAAAAAAGAAATACCAATATTTCTCTGTCTGGTTCCATTTGTTGTAAGAAGGAAAACTAGCTGGTCCTAAGGAGAATGTTCTGTGAACTACAGCACTGCTCCCAAACCTCTAAAAGTCTTTAAAACTTGCCATTTTGAATCACACAGTATGACAGGAGAGTATGCAAGCAAAATTATCTGTGTCACTTCATCTAGGCTGTCTTTCTAGGTTAGGTGAGTTAATTCAAGCAGTATATGTGTAGTCTACACTAGACAGATTAGGTATCCTTGTATATCAAATCTATTATATTCATGTGAAATCAAGAACAATAACAGACAAATAGAAAAGAATAGAAATATACGTAGAAGAAATTCCGGCTTAACTGAATTAAGTGAGAAATACACACTGAATTCAACTTTTTTGCTGTTTTGCTAACAGAAACTGTATTGGAACTCAAACACGGTTCTGCACGTTCTTTATTTTCTATATGTAATATAGAGAAGGGATAATCTAAACATATTATGGCTTTGTTTGAATTTAAACGGTTTAAAATGAAAGCTGAAATAATATTTACCTCTTTGTGTACAGAACACAGGTTATATAGACTTTAGTGCATGCAGTTTATATATTCTTATCATAAATATTCTTCATCCCTTTAGATAAATTAATAATTACATTTGACAGTATGACTATTCAATAAATATTCGTGCCATACTACCTGCATATATAATTAGAATAAAGGAAGAAAAAAGCATTTAAAGAAAGCAAGGAAGAAAAGAATGAACATGTACAGATTACCTCTCGATGCCAGGATGTTTCTGTTTGGACAAAATGAAAATTAATTGTAGAAAGCAGCAACACAACTAAAAGTCTTATGTTCTTTTACATTTTACATCTTTAAGGTACAAAGAAAGTATAGTGCTTTCAATTTGAGTATACAAAAATATTGTAAATTATCTTTTAGTTACTTTTTCTTGCCTACATCATATTTTCCTAGATGTCCAGGAAAATTCTTTCAAATAAAGCATTTTTTCTATCTACATTCCATAAGAAGAAATGAATCTTGCGCCAGTGTAATACAACCACAGCCTGATAAACATTCCTGTAGCACCAATTTTACTCAATTTTCCTACTTCTATTTATTTCAGATAATTTTACATTTATTTAAAATACAATGTAACTTGTGCTTGCAAATGCAAGCCCTTGCCAAGTCCAAACAAAATCATCATCTCTCCATAAGAGCTTTTTACCTTTTGGAATCAGTTCACAGGACTGGGTCCTAAGGATAATAAAATAACAGACAGTCACTAAAAGAAAAGAAGAGAAATGTTAAGCATTCCTGGAGGTGTATTATGATCATCCATAAAATAATTGTTTGTATAAAGGGCATGCTTTATTATCATATTATTAAACTAACACACCGTTTATGTGAATATATGTTACTTCATATGATAGGATAAGAAAATTGCAACTGAATAGATAGCCGTGATGAAATGAGTATTGCTTCAGTGGTGCATGTCAACTTATAGAATGCTAATTCCAGCTGAAGTAACATTTTTTGGTTCAATGATTTAGGTTATCAACATCATGGAAGCCATCTCAGTGAGAATGCTTTTGTCTATTCCAGCCTTTAAAATATCATGGATTAACAAAATATTTACATGCATTATAAGTACTGGATATATGAAAACCTTTATCTTTTTTTTTTTTTTTTTGCATTTTGTTT
>WKFP01013971.1:452609-464870 GCA_011057875.1 Pterocles orientalis | reverse complement strand
CAGCTGCATTTAATATAACCTTCAACAGAACTTCTGTAACTGATTCTAGATGAATGATGTTTTCCTGTTTTGGTATTGTCTTCATATTTAAGAGAGTTTTAAAACAAGATTGCTACAAACCTAAGAGCAAAGTGACCAGAATCACAGTTTTAAAAACATTAAATAATGACATTTTAGCATTTCTGTGTGTTTTTTGGCTATTTGTTTGTGGGGTTTTGGGATGGGTTTTTTTTTTTAACAGTACTGGATTCTTAGCTGTTTTAGGGGTATTTCTCCTCTAGTTATGCACTTATGCTGCCCTCTTCATTCTTTCTTTTAAAATATACTCATTGTATCCATCAGAGACTGATGTATACATATCTCAGATGAAAATTGCCCCTTGGGATGAGCTTTTAAACCTCTCTTGCAAAGGTAATTTGGAAGTCAATGGAACAATTCAAAAAATTATTGTTGTTTTGAGGAACGTTACATGACTCCAGAACAAAAGTATATGAAATTATGGATACTATATCTTTATTAATTAGACAACGCATTTTGCACATATTGATAGTGTACTTGAATCATGACCACAACCTAAAATTACTTGATTTAAAAATATAGACCTGACAGCAGATTGGAACAAGAGGCAAAAATATGGAAGATGTGGCATTTATTGACCATAAATCTTTTCATACATTTTGCAATAAAAAGAACTGGAAAAAACTGGTTGACTAATTTGCCCTTGGTATCACAACCTACTATGGACAATGACAATATTCCATTACAATTTTGTCTAGGCTATTTCGCTTCGTAGCATCTGAAATTCTGTTATGAGTGTAAAAAAGATGGAAGTGTTCACCACTGTCAAATCTTGACTGCCACAGTATCAGGGAGTAACCAGTGGCAGGCAATTGAGTAACTTTTTTCCATGCAAAATCACATTTTCTTCGTATTTAAGTACTGATGCATAGCGATCAAGTCTCCTTTTTACTTTTTCAATAAGCTGCAAAAGTTGAATTTTTTAAGACTCATTAGAAAGCTTATTTTCAAGCTTCTGAATAATTTCTGCACACCTCCTTTTTACTTCCTTTAGTATATCAGTATTTTTCTTGAAGTGGACACTAGAATGGAAGAAAATATTCAAGTAGCAGTTTTATGTGGTCTAGATTGCTTCCACTTTATTCAAATATCTGGCTTTTTAGGACATATCTAAGGGTCATTATCAAACCATTTTGCCTTGAATTTTACTAATCTAGGATAACCTGCAAAACCATACATTGCTGTTTTCCAAAAGCATTCTTAAATTATCAGTATCACCTACAGTCACTGTTTCAATTGATATGATTTAAGTTGCTTTAGAGCACATTAGAGGACAGTGTTTGTAAACTCTGTAGCAGATTAGCTGTGAATGCTTAGCAGCTAGTTGCTGTCTAGTTTCAGGTAGTTCTTCATACGCCTACAAGCAGATACGTAGGCTAGGATTCATTAAATAGCACTCTAGAGGTTAAAAATGTACTCATATAAGCTGTCCTTTCTGGACTACTTTTCAGAGTCAAGAAGAAAAATTTTTTCTAGAAGGTGCTTCATTTAGCCTATATGTTAAACACCTAAACCAGATGTGAGAATAATTGCCCTCTGGACGTCCCTGATCCTCTCTAGTGACTAGAAAAGGAGACTAGGGTAACTATTTCAGTCACAGACATCTAGTTTTCAGATGGTCGGATAGGGAATTTGAATTTCAACTTGAGATCTTGCTCCTGAAAAGTCTGGTGTTATAAACTTCACATATTTGGAGCTAGACAAATCTTTTAACTGGTTTGTGGGACAAAAGGACAATTATCTGGGTTTCTTCCTTGCTCCCTACATTTCACATAAAAATTATTTAGAAGATGCTTTTGGAAACATGTAAGAATTTTAAATACTGGGGTGTTTTGGGGTTTTTTTTGTTCATAATACCTATGTTTATTGGACCATAACTTGCATGATGCTGGTACAATGCCAGATAGATACTATCTGACTTGAAAATGACAATATAAACATCAGAATCACCCAATGTAAATGTGCTTGAATTTATGCAAGCACATTCACACATTCTTTTAGCTACAGCTGTCATGCACTTACAGCTTCCTATATTAATTAGTCACATGTACTTTATGTCTTCAATGCTTAAATTCTGTCTTCATCATGATAGACCTAGATATTACAGCTGACATTTAAAGCAAACTCTCAACTCCTTGCTTAGTGCATTTTTATTAATAGAACTGCCTTAAACATTTTGCTTCTTTTTTACCCAGTGCCCAAACACATTACTTTTTTTTTTTTTTTTACCTTCAATAACTTATTTTGTTTAATAAAACCAAGCAAGTTTCATAATATTTCTTAGAGGTAAAAAACCTGCTCTTTGATCATGTGTTATAAATTATAAATTCACATACATGAGCTATCACTAGAAGTAAAAGCCAAGCAGATGTTGAGTTGAATGACACATCTGTTGGCTTGAGAAGAAATTATATGTGTGCCAAATTGGATTTACCCTTTATTTTCCTCAGGAGACTGAATCTCATAACTGAAGCAGGCACAACATAACAATTAAAATAATTACTTTAAAGTCATCGGTTTCATTGCAAATACATATTTTAATCATATTATTTTTCATCATTTTTAAAATTGCATTTAAAAAGAAAACTTAGAGATGAACTGTACTTTGAGATACACAACCGAGCTTATAAAAATTATCATTGGATGCATTCAATGGCATATTAACAGCCTGTATAAAAAAAGAGAGTTGGTTCATGTCATCAAGCAAATATATTTTTGTGAGCAATATGGTAATTAAAATCAGTTTATAATTACATACCTAAACATTTTACTGTTATGAAATAAGTGGCTTGATGTATTTCTAAACAGCAAACAGTACTAAACGCACTATCATTTCTAAACAGCAGAGACAAAATCTGATACAGGAAAAAACCAAGCAGGGACGAAACTTCTCACTGGAAAGAACTGAGTAGGCAACATAGAAGAGAAGAACCCCCACACATTCAAATCACAAAAGGCTTTGGTCCTCTTGAGGGACAAGTAAGAAAAATATTTATTCAGATGTATTGAAAAAGAACTTGTTACACATATGATAATACATTTTAAAAACATAATAATGAAATATCTTACACTTAAATAAAACTTATCACTGAAAGGACATGTACAGAAATTCATAATACAGGAGCAAAGAGACACTGAATTAAATTGAAAAGCAACAAATTTGAAGTTGATGAAAGAGAATACATCTTTTATGCAATACGTAATTAAATTGTAGCCTTCATTGCCACAAGATATTGCTGAGACAAGAGCTTAGCTGCATTGATAAAAGGATTAGACACTTATGTAGGTAATGAAAACTCACAGACACTTTAGAGAAAAAAAAAAAGGATTTCACACTAATCACTAGCTGAAAGAAAAAAACATTTTCACTGTTCAAGTTATTTCATAATAGTTCATTACCAAGTTTTTTTGTAACTTTAATCAGAAACTTTCATTCTTCAAAGACAGGTGTGCCCTAATCTGCTCTTTCATTGTCCTTTGCTGGGAGGCTCAAAATGTTGGTGTTAATGGCTTTCTCCTCCCCCTCAGTCTTGGATTTTATTAGGTTTGTTTTTATATATTTTCTTAATGGAGTCTGCTTACATGTTCCTTGGTTCCCCCTTAGGTTTACTGTTCTCTTTCTTTTCTTTGTAACTGCCTTTACTGAACAATATAAGGTCACACTCCTTTAGTGATGATTGACGACTACAATTTCTATTTACACTCTGGAATCTCTGGTATCATTTTACATTTTCATTATTCCATTCCCCAATTTATTCTAAAGTCACAGGCAATTCAATTAACTGGACATAGCTGCTCCCTACTGGTTTAACTAAAGTTAAACTTTTTTAATTAATGATTTCCTGTTACTAGACCATTGTTATGCCAGTTAAACAAAGAAACAAACAATCTTAAGACAAATCCAGTCAATTCCCAAGACCTTGCACTGTTGAGTCTTTATCTTTCATTAGCAAATGCAAAAATCATGTTCAGTGGGAAACTCAGGCTAGCATCAGGCTTTTAAATATGTCTTCCTCCCATGTAGGGTTTTATGAACATTTCTTTATTGCTTCATTCTTATTTTAAGTATTCACTAAAGTTAATACTTTAGTGCTGGGGAGCAGCAAGAATTAAATCACAGAATAAATGTAGAAATGGAATAATTTGTTTTGGTAAAGATCTCTGGAGGCCAACAAGTCCAACCCATTTCTGAAAAATTAGGTTGCAAAGGGTCTTGTCCAGCTGAACTTCGAAAATTTCTAAGGATGCAGATTTCGAGGTCCTTCTGAGAAGTCTGCTTCTTTACTTAGCTAGCATCCCTGTGAAAAATTTTCTTCCCTATTTGTGTTATGAATTCTTGTTGCTGATGTTTGTATACACTAATTCTTGTATTTTCAATTTGCACTTCAGAAAAAGAGTGCATCTTCTCTGTAATCACCTTCAGGTCATTGAAGAAAACCATTGTATCCTCCCTCAGCTGTCTTCTTCAACCTGAACCAAACTAACTTCCTTTGCCTCTTCTCATACGTCTTTTTTCCAAAAGCTTAGTGGGATATTAAAGGATGAATAGCTAGCTTGTTTCAAATGTTTGTGTAACTTGTTTCAAAATGTGACAGTACATTTAACTAGAAAAAAATTAGTTTTACTTCCTGTTGTATACAAATAAGACATGAAATTGACATATTGAACTCTTAAAGAAACTGGCTAAGTATGCACAGCAGAATAATATAGAAATGCTAGGACTAGTTTTACATTTGTTATCTAACTAATTGAACTTCATGATGCTGATGTTAGACTGAATCCGTTACCTGGCCTACACCTCTTAAAGCTACCTCTGAATTCTTTATTCTATGCTTAAACTTGCAGTATAATTGTAGCTTAAGTGATATTTTGGAAGTATTCCAGCCAGCATTATACATCAGTTGACCATAAAATTTCATGTCATCCATTCTGTTGAGAACCATGAGGTGAATTTTGGAAGGACTAGAGCACAGAGCTCTACAACTGAAGAAATAATGCAACTTCCTTCTAATACTATAGCTGCTCAGAATCCAGCAAAAGTAGAACAAACAGATGAAAGGAAATACAAAAGACCAGAGTTGCAAACACCATCAGGCCTTGAGTCTTTTAAGAAAAGATTTTGAAAATTAGCTTGTTTCATTATCAGAGACTAAATTTTACATTCAGTGAATAACATCAATCTCGAATTTAAAACCAACTAAAGTAAATTAGTTGAATCATAGAATCATAGAATCATTAAGGTTGGAAAAGACCTCAAGGATCACCAAGTCCAACCGTCAGCCCACACCACATAACTCACTAAACCACGTCCCTAAGTACTACATCTACACGTTCCTTGAATGCCTCCAGGGATGGTGACTCCACCACTTCCCTGGGCAGCCTGTTCCAATGCCTGATCACTCTTTCAGTGAAGAAATTTTTTCTAATATCCAGCCTAAACCTCCCCTGGCACAACTTGAGGCCATTTCCTCTTGTCCTATCACTTTTTACTTTAGAGAAGAGGCCAGCGCCCACCTCACTACAACCTGCTTTTAAGTAGTTGTAGAGGGTGATAAGGTCTCCTCTCAGCCTTCTCTTCTCTAGACTAAACAACCACAGCTCCCTCAGCTGCTCCTCAGAAGACCCGTGCTCCAGAACCTTCACCAGCTTCGTTGCCCTTCTCTGGACCTGCTCCACAACCTCAGTGTCCTTCTTGTGGTGAGGGGCCCAAAACTGAACACAGGATTCAAGGTGTGGCCTCACCAGTGCCGAGAAGAGGGGCACAATCACTTCCCTAGTCCTGCTGGCCACACTATTTCTGATGCAGGTCAGGATGCCGTTGGCCTTCTTGGCCGCCCGGGCACACTGCTGGTTCATGTTCAGCCAGCTGCCAACCAGCACCCCTAGGTCCCTCTCTGCTCGGCAGATTTCCAGCCACTCTGTCCCAAGCCTGTAGCGTTGCAGGGGGTTGTTGTGACCAAAGTGCAGGACCCGACACTTGGCTTTATTGAACTTCATATAATTGGCCTCAGCCCATCAGTCCAGTCTGTCCAGATCCCTCTGCAAAGCCTTCCTACCCTCAAGGAGATCAACACACCCGCTCAAGTTGGAATCATCAGCAAACTTACTGAGGGAGCACCCAATCCCCTCATCCAGGTCATTGATAAAGATGTTAAACAGGACAGACCCCAAAACCGATCCCTGGGGAACACCACTGGTGACCGGTCGCCACCTGGACTTAACTCTGTTCACGACTCTCTGGGCTTGGCCATCCAGCCAGTTTTTTATCCAGCAAAGAGTGTTCCTATCTAAGCCATGAGCCACTAGCTTTTCTAGGAGAATGCTGTGGGACACAGTGTTGAAGGCCTTGCTAAAGTCCAAGCAGATGACATCCATGGCCTTTCCCTCATGCACTAAGTGAGTCACCTAGTCATAGAAGGATATCACATTGGTCAAGCACGACCTTCCCTTCATGAACCCATGCTGGTTGGGCTTGATCCCCTGGGTGTCCTGTACATGCCAAGTGAGCACACTCAAGATGAGCCGTTCCATAATCTTTCCTGGTACCGAAGCCAGGCTGACAAGCCTGTAGTTCCCCAGGTCCTCCTTACAGCCCTTCCTGTAGATGGGTGTCACATTGGCAAGTTGCCAGTCTTCTGGGACCTCCCCTTTTAGCCAGGACTGTTGATAAACGATGGAGAGTGGCTTGGCAAGCTCCCCTGCCAGCTCCCTCAGTCCTCTTGGGTGGATCCCATCTGTCCCCATAGACTTGTGTGTGTCCAGGTGGCATAGCAGATAATTAACTGCTTCCTCCTGAATTGTGGGAAGGCTATTCTGGTCTTTGACCCTGTCTACCAGCTCAGGGATTTCAGTACCCTGAGGATAACTAGTCTGACTACTGAAGACTGAGGCAAAGAAGGCATTAAGCACCTCAGCCTTTTCCTCATCCTTGGTGATAACGTTCCATCCTGAATCCAACAAGGGATGGAGATTCTCCAGAGCTCTCCTTCTGTTGATAACAAATTTGTAAAAACTTTTTTCATAATAATATAGTATATTTTTATTATCTTTTACCACTGCAGCCAGGTAGAGTTCCGGTTGGGCTTTTGCCTTCCCAATTTTAACTCTGCATGACCTGGCAAGATCCCTGTACTCTTTTTGGGTTGCCTGACCCTTCTTCCAGAGATTGTAGACTCTCCTTTTTTCCCCGAGTCCCAGGAAAAGCTCTTTTTTTAGCCAGCCTTCTTGTCTTCTCTGCCACTTTGTCTTTCTACAGATGGGGACAGCCTGTTCCTCTGCTTTTAAAACCACACTTTTAAGGAATGTCCAGCCTTCCTGGGCCTCCTTGCCCTTCAGGACAGTCTCCCAAAGGACTCTCCCAACCGGCATCCTAAACAGCCTAAAGTCTGCCCTTCGTAAGTCCACGTTAGTGGTTTTACTGGCACCTCTCCTTACTTCACCAAGAATTGAGGACTCTCATGGTCACTTAGCCCAAGGCAGCCTCCAACCACCACATCTCCCACCAGTCTTTCTCTGTTTGTGAACAGCAGGTGAAGCGAGGCACCTCCCCTGGTAGGCTCGCTTACCAGCTGTGTCAGGAAGTTATCTTCCACACACTCCAAGAATCTCCTAGACTGTTTCCTTTCTGCTGTGGTGTATTTCTAGCAGATGTCTGGCAAGTTGAAGTCTCCCACAAGAACAAGGGCGAGCGATTGCGAGACTTCTGCCAGCTGCTTATAGAATGTCTCATCTGCTTCCTCCTGCTGGGAGGGTGGCCTATAACACACTCCCAGCAGGATACCAGCCTTGTTAGCCCTTCCCCTCGTTCTTACCCATAAGCGTTCAAACTCATCATCACAATCCTCGATTTCTATCAAAACACTCCCTAACATATAGAGCCACCCCACCTCCTCTCCTTCCTTGCCTATCCCTTCAGAAGAGCTTACAGCCATCCATTGCAGCACTCCAGCTATGAGACTCATCCCACCATGTTTCTGTGACGGCCACTAGGTCATAGCTGTTCTGTTGCACAATGGCCTCCAGCTCCTCTTGCTTGTTGCTCATACTGCGTGCACTAGGGTTGATGCACTTGAGCTGAACTGTTGAATCCACTCCTACCCTCAGCATGTCACCCCTAGGTTTGTCTGTAATGGGCCTGGGAATTCCCCCTTCTCCATTCCAACCTAGTTTAAAGCCCTCTCAATGAGCCCTGCAGCTTGCAAGCGAGAATCTTTACTCCTCTGTGAGACAGACAAATCTATTGTGGAAAGGCAACTGGGAGGATGAGGAAGGTTGGGTGGGGATTAACTTGCACCCCCCTCCCCCGCCCCAGGCTGAGACCTGTTTCCATTCCCCCCTTCTCTTAGGTTCCTTCCTTCACCCTGCTGGCAAGACGGAGGGGATCCTCTTCTTCCTGTGGGGCCTCTGTCCCCTGCTTTTGCCTCAGGGACGGTAGGGTGCGGCTCCACCAATCTATCTCCTGTTCACACTCCCTAATACTCCTCAGTCTTGCCACTTCTTCCTGCAATTTGGCCACCTGTTCTAGGAGCTGGTCCACCTGGGCACACCTACTTTGTCTCCCATGCCCACTCCAGGAGAGTAATTTAGGCACCTCTTACATACCGAGGTCTGTACAGTTGCCTCCACCGTCTGAAGCTCCATCTGCTTGGAGGCATTGGCCATCCCAGGGAAAGATGGTGCAGACCCCTTGGCCAGAGCTGCAGCCTTACTTCTGAGACGAGTGCCTACCATTCTTGATGGAGGGTCAGCTAGGATGTCTGTGCTTTTCCTGTCTTTAGTTCTCACCTCCTTCTCAGAGGAACCCTGCCCGCTCACTCTAGTCTTACAGCTGCCTTATGAGGTTCCCGGACCTGGCAGAACCTCAGTAGCCCACTACACGAGCCGCCTCCTCTGCTGCTGCGGGGTGTTGCTCGCTCAAAACCTGACTGTTGCTCGCTTACAAAACCTGACTGTGATTAGGATGTCAGATCTGGTGAGATCATAGCCTGAGTGGGCACTATACCTGGAGAAAAGCAGCCCTGACAAATTTTGTAACTGAAAGTTAGATGCCAGGTCTAATTTATGAAAGGGATTGAAGAGAAGTATGATCCACTGAAACTGGAAAATATGATTACAGATCTGTTTCCAAATTGCTATGCTGATTTAGTCAAGCCATACATTATCTCTACAGTTCCATTTCTCCATTACTAATCGAGGGATTAGCCTTAATAGGGAGGATTTGTGTTAGTCTGGTCTTTAAACTTGTAATGCATAAAAGAAGTGCAATAACTATTAATTCTTTATTCTCTCTTCCTATAATTTTCATGACTTTTTTCCTTGCTTCTTTGTTTTAAGGCCATTCCAAAAAGTCTTGTACATCAACATCTAGGCTTCTCTTTTCTATCCATTTGAAACAACAGCTGGTCCACTTTTGTCTTTATCTTTCTGTTAATATAATTAGTTTTTTACATTTTTCCCATACTCCAGATAGAGATCCCAACCTGTCACTTACTGATTCAGAACAAAGGAAATTCATTCGGTTCTTACTTGGTTATGAAATAGAGACAGCACTGTTCATCCAATATACTGATGTTTTTCCAGTTTTAGTTCCAGCTCAGATGTTGCAACTTCTGTATTCATACTTCCATATTTAACTTCCACATTCCTTTCAGTAAGTCCTTCTGCCTTCATCCCAGACTGGATGTTTTCTCAATGCTTTTTTTTCTTTTAATACTTTAGCATGTTATTAAAATATTTTATTCCACTGTTTTTAAATGCATATTTCCTGAGCTGTTTCAATTATGATAGCACTTATATTGTACTGAGTTGCTACTGTAATATAATTTTTTTTAATTGTAGACCAGTGCATCTAATTTCAGTTTCAAAATTGCATCTTGTAACATTGCTTCTGAAAGGAAATGCCACCTCCTGTACTTTGTATGTGCTTGAGAAACAAGCCTGTATTTTCTTCCTTGTATGAAGCCTACATTGACAGAGGCCTGCCTGTTGCCAGTGTTTTGTACGTACGTCAAGTTTATTTTGGCCCTTATGCCTTGTTCTCTCAGTTAGCAGATGATCCTGTCCTGTGTTCGCTCTCACAGTTACTTGTATATCAACCCTGTTTGTCTTAGAGCTCTGGTCCTCCTTTACGTGTTTTCAGCACAGGTTTTCATCACTGGCTTTCTATATTAGGAGTGCCTATACAATATATCAATAAACACTTCTTTAATGCACGGTGTTGATTTCAATTAGATCTATCATATGACTATTTTCTCCTTACAGTGCAGAAAATATTGTAGTATCTTATCAGCATGTCTTGCAACAAGACTGTAGCTGCTCATGAAATGGAGATGCCTCAAAGTGCCACATTACTCATCAATTTTCAGAAGGTTTCATCTCTCATTTAAGGCCTTCGCTTCCCTCAGACAATTTGAGGGTAAAACATCAATTCCTCTGTTAAGTGTATGTCTTTATTTTGTGATAAATATTAGTGATTTATTGTCTTTTAAAAATACTTCTGGCCATTCTTACATGTAATAACTTGATGCTGGATGTTGTGAGTTCGCTTTTAAAGGAAAAGGGAAACTGCATTCATTTTTTCTTAGTTCGTGTTGGTTTTCTTCCTGTAGCAAGAATCTTAACCACAACTTCCATCTTTCAAGGCTTTCATGCTAGAGAATTACCATAGAGATTATGAAAAAGGAATTCACTAATATACTCCAAAATGCAAATGTTGTATTTAGTCTAAATTACAATTCAATAGAAATATGTGAGAAATAGCTAATAAACATTTATGTTTAAGATCTTTATGAAATTTATTTTGTAACATTGTTGGAAACATGAACTGTTTGTTCTGAAATAACTTTGAACCAGTATTTCTACCTCAGCAGTGTGATATCTGTGTATTAATAATAAATATAAGGTATGTCTTTTGTATGCATTATGAAACACTGTGAGGAGGAGGTTTGATGTAGTTATGCCAGATTGTTTGCATTCTGTGGGAATGATGTGAGGAACAAAGGCAAGAAGTGTCTGTCATTTAACAAGTCAAATTTACAGGGGCCAGTGGAGCTGACAAACATTGAAGAAAGCATTTTTTGCAATTCATAAGGATTAGAATACTCATTTGCTCTGCAATTATAGTTCACACAAGACATGTAAACAAACTAAGCTGCAGTTTTACTGAATATTTCTGAGGTTGTTAGCGTACACAGTAAAAGTAGGGTTTTTTGGGATTAAGTGTTTGAGGTGAAATTAGTGACACTGCTCTGCTTAAGTGTCATGAAAAAATATATAATAATCCAACATTTGATAGAATAAAACGTGTGTAGTGTAATTTTCTCTCTCAAAACAGTCATAAGGGAACGAACAGTGCCTTAACAGTCAAAGTGTGGCCCTGAATGGCTAAATGTTAACTGCAGACAACAGATGTCTTGCTATGATAATTACAATTTCTATTAGAAAAAAGTAGGATTATAGAATTCAAACATGGAATGCCATAAAATTATTTCTAACCTAAAAATTCTTGGAGTGTATGCTATGAGAGGTGTGAAAAAAAAACCAAACAACAACAACAACAACAACAAAAAACAAACAAACAAAAAAAACCATATCTGTCAAGAAAATGCCTTTCTTAAATAAATCACCATCCTTCATCTCTGCAGGTCTATGGATATTATTTTACAGACTAAGACAATACTGAACTGTTGACAGAGTTAAGAACAAGAGTGTCAAAGGAATTAAAATTAATTTTAAAAATATTTTTCACTTTTTAATTAAAAATCTCCATAACAAATATTCTTTCAGTTCATTTCTTATTACATTACTCTTAAAGGATGATTTACATTCTGGGGACATAAAGATTTTGCATTATTTCTTTCAGTGCAAGGGAAATGTATCTAATGAAATAAGACCCCTCACTTTTAAAATTTAACTAACATGATGAATAAACAAATGTTTAATATATATGGAGATTACAGCTTATACTTTATGATAATGATCAACAATACTGTTTCTATTGACAATTAGGTACAAATCTCAATTTATAGGTTGTCACAGGCCATATACATCCTATCAGTTGATGAAAAAGGCTTATCAGACTTTCATGTGGCTCTCATCCTCCAAAACTCCACAGTAGCAGGGAAAATCTTACTTATTTTTCATTAAAACAGTTGAACTTAGTCATTACAATTTAATCCTGATCAA
>WKFP01013971.1:345045-452589 GCA_011057875.1 Pterocles orientalis | reverse complement strand
GTCGGCGGGATTCGGGCTTCTCCGCTGTCTCGGAGTTTTCCTGGCGAGGGAATCTCCTGAAAACCCCCCTGTGCCTCGCGATCGGTTGGTCTGTCGGAGCTGCGTCGGCTCCGAAGCAGCTGATCTCGCGACTGAGTCAGTTAATTTCTTATTACGTTACTCTTAAAGGATGATTTACATTCTGGGGACATAAAGATTTTGCATTATTTCTTTCAGTGCAAGGGAAATGTATCTAATGAAATAAGACCCCTCACTTTTAAAATTTAACTAACATGATGAATAAACAAATGTTTAATATATATGGAGATTACAGCTTATACTTTATGATAATGATCAACAATACTGTTTCTATTGACAATTAGGTACAAATCTCAATTTATAGGTTGTCACAGGCCATATACATCCTATCAGTTGATGAAAAAGGCTTATCAGACTTTCATGTGGCTCTCATCCTCCAAAACTCCACAGTAGCAGGGAAAATCTTACTTATTTTTCATTAAAACAGTTGAACTTAGTCATTACAATTTAATCCTGATCAACGTTAAAGGACAAATTTTAAATGCATCTTATTAGCTTCAATTATGTCAGTTGACTTTCCTGCAATTACAAAAGAAAGATGGATAAAGATTTCAAAATGCCTTATTTCTATTGTCCGACAAATAATGTGAAAGTAATAAGAAATATTGACGTTTTATGCAGACCTCAAGAGTGTTCTATGAAAATAAGAAAAAAAGAGGAAAAAATGTTGCAGAATGGAAATAAATATGAGGATTTGATTGTTTCTAAGATATTTTAGGGATAGTGCTCTTCAATGTTTTTATAAATTATCTCAACACAGGGATCAAATGTACATGAAGTTTGCCCACGACACTAAGCTATGAGGAGCTCTGGACTCCTTTGAAGGTAGAGAGGCCTTACAGAGAGAACTGGATAGACTAGATAGCTGGGCAATCACCAACCATATGAAATTTAACAAAAGAAAGTGCTACATTCTGTAGCTGGGACAGGGTAATCCTAGTTATATGTACAAACCAGGAGATGAGAGGCCTGAGAGAAGCCCTGCGGAAAGAGATACAGGAGTTCAGGTTGACGGCAAGTTAGAATCAGAATCACAGAATGGTTTGGGTTGGAAAGGACCTTAAAGATCATCGAGTTCCAACCCCCCTGCCATGGGCAGGGACACCTTCCACTAGACCAGATTGCTCAAAGCCTCCTCCAACCTGGCCTTGAACACCTTCAGGGTTGGGGCACTCACAATTTCCCTGGGCAACCTCTTCCAGTCTCTCACCACCCTCATAGTGAAAAATTTCTTCCTAATATCTAATCTAAATCTGCCCTCTTCCAGCTTATAACCATTACCCCTTGTCCTGTCACTACACTCCCTGATAGTGTTTCACCATTTCTCCTGTAGGTCCCCTTTAGGTACTGGAAGGCCACTATAAGGTCTCCTCGGAGCCTTCTTTTCTCCAGGCTGAACAACCCCAGCTATCTCAACCTGTCCTCATATGGGAGGTGCTCCAGCCCACTGATCATCTTCATGGCTCTCCTCTGGACTCTCTCCAACAGGACCACGTATTTTTTGTGCTGGGGGGCCCACATCTGAATGCAGTACTCCAGTTGAATGTGAGTCAACAGTGTGCACTGGCAGCAAAAAGCGTCAGCCATGTCTCGGAGTAGATCAAGCACAGCATCGCTAGCCAGTCGAGGGAGGTGATTGTCCCACTCTATGCTGCATTGGTACAGCCCCACCTTGAGTACTGTGTGCAGTTTTGGGCGACTCAGTGTAAGAAGGACATCAGACTGCTAGAGTGTGTCCAGAGGAAGGCTACGTTGACAGTGAAAGGTCTCGAGGGCAAGACTTACAAGGAGTGGCTGAGGTCACTTGGTTTGTTCAGCTTGGGGAATAAAAGTCTGAGGGGTGCCCTCATCACAGTCTACAACCTCCTCAAAAGTGGCAGTGGAGGGAGAGGTGCTGGTCTCCTCTCTCTGATGACCAGCGATAGAACACAAGGAATGGAATGAAGGGGAAGTTCAGATTGGGCATTAGGAAAAGGTTTCTCACTGAGAGGGTTGCTGGTCGTTGGAACAGGGAAGTCATCATGACACCAAGTCTATCAGAGTTCAAGAAGTATCTGGATGATGCTATTAGTCAGGTAGTCATTCAAGGAGTAGGGGGTTGGACTTGACACTTCCAACCGGAAATATTCTATGATTCTGTGATATGCTAGGTAGAACTTTAAAGAAGATCAACAAATACAATATTCTTTTGGTATCTTATAAAATTATAGGCTACATAGACTCAGCCGTCTTCTGAAAATATTTGATGGAGAAAGGTGCTAAATAAATGTTATGAATTTGCCACCCCATTACCAGGTAACCTTTGGTTGTTTGTTTGCTTAAATAACAGAAACACATTATTATTAATAAGTATAACAGGCAAACAGATTACAATCCAAACCAAGAGTAAAGGCTAGAATTGCCAGACAGAAGAATGAAGCAGTTTAGGACAATGATTTGTGGAACAAATCCAGTCAGCCACTGAGTAAAACCTGGAAAACCTCATCCAAGAAACAACTGTTACAATATTGTATAAAGGAAAGTTATGCCAAAGATCTGGGTTGAGAGAATTTGATAAGTAATGCATGCTGAGGAAGAAAAATGTTGGAATTCACTTCCACAAAAAGTTCAAATTTTCCAAATAGTCATAATTAAACTTCACAGAACTGTGAAAGTTAATAGGCGGTACACTGGATCAGCAAGAAAGCCAGGCTTCCTCACCAGTGAACTCCCTTACTGTAGATTAAAAACATTTAGGGCTAGCTCTGTAAAAGGTCTTCAGCTCCATGTACTAGCAAAGATGTTCCTCTCGGAATGCCTCTGAGGATAAAACTGCTTATCTAGCTTCGGTGCTTTAACATAGGTAGAATCTCACCCTGAAGGCTTTCTATGATAAGTACCTCTTTTCAGGTAAGGCCATCTGGGCCCTTGCATTCTGACCACTGTGATTATAAAAATTAGATTCAAACTAAGGTGCCTAGATTAACTGGCCTGTCTCTCACTTCATAAGGTTTAATAAATTCTATAGGCCTGATTTATCTACTGGACTTCACAAACATTTGCTCAAAACAAAGTGATTAAGGTCTGTGGTTTTATCTCTCAGCTTCATCAAATCAGTGTTTACTTGTGGTCCCACCTTTTCCTCTCAGAGCATTACTTGTCCTACTCATACCAGTTAGACCCACTTCCTTTACTTTGTGACCCTCAGTCCCATTCCCTTATTCAATTTTAACCTCCACTTTCTAGCATTTTCCTATAATTTAGCTTTAATTTTCATGTAATCCTTACTCAGCCAGCTCCTCCCTTTGTTTCATGTCAGGTCATATGTTAGGGACACCTTGATGGTAGCTTGCAGCTTGCTGCTTAGTGGTTGCCCTTATCCAACAAAGCAGGAAATATGAGATGTTTATAGACTTTAAAAGTAATTCTATCTAGTCCAAGCTTCTGGGCAACAGACAATTATAACAACCTTATTATTTAAGTATGTACTAATTATATACTTTGAAATAACAGGAATTACCCAAATATTGCATATGATCCTTGGTTTCATAAACAGAAAAAATATGTCACAGAATGTGTAATGAGTACGCTGTTTAGAAAAGTGCAGTATAAATCACGTGCTTGTATAAAGCAAATAATATGCTTTAATGTTTAGATTCTACAGAGACTGTGCCTGTGCCATAGAAATATTGAAGAGACATGAAAATGCAGGACTGGAATAAAACATCAAAACAATGGTGACAGGATGCATATGTCATTTTATGTACCTGATGCAGTGTCTTTTATAGAATCAAATTACTTTTATGAAATGCAAAAGATTTGACTTGATTAATGTTAATTATTTTTCCAGCTAAGGATTATCTCAGAATTATATGGGGCACTATCATAATTTTTCTCAGAGGAGAGAACATATTTCTTTTTGTGAGGAGACCTAGAATTCTCCCAGTATTGCTTATTCCTTCATTCCTTTAAAAATTCTTCAGATTTCAGTTGCACCAGTTTTCAGAGGTTGAATACTAACTTTTTCTTCCATGTTTATTCTCCTTCCTGCTCCCCTCTCTGTTTTTCTTTTAGTCAAACCTGTCAGCTTTCACTTGAATTTACTTTTTTAGGCTGATAATCTGCTCTGTCTGCCACAATTAATACTGTGGGAACTTTTGCTATACAGTTGAATATCCCTAGACACATTATCATTTTAAAAGCCCTCAGGGACTACATGATAAATATAGCATGATTACATCAAATAAGAATGACTGGAAGAAGCTTTTCTCCTGAAATCTTTAATAAAATTGAGAGAGTGTTTGTGTGTGTGTATGCATATGTGTGCGCATGTGCCTACGTATGTACGTCAGTTATAAAAGTACTGAAGGCAGTATTTAGCCCTGCCCTAATAAGAGCTCTCTCTGTGCACCTCAGTTTTAAAACTTAACTTTAACCTTGTGTCTGCAAGCAGCTGCAGAACAAATTCCAGATAATTTAAATACCTAACACATTTTAGAGGCACTGAAGGATTCATCAAATGATAACATGTAGCTCTGTCAGTGGCCTGATGAGTGATCTAAAGTAAATTGCTTTGCTGCTCTGTGTCTACATTTCTGTTTTAAAAACAGAATTCATGATTCCTCTGTCCTTAACAATGTTCTTTAAGTCCTGTGGAGCAACTATGATGCTGAACAGCTTTTATTAACTGCAAAAGAAGAAATCATTAAAATGGCAAGCAGTTTGAGGGCTGCTGGACATGATTTGCATGCTTTTTTGTGTGTTTTTTGTTTTTAAAACTGTAGGAAAAGACAGTAATCTAATAAACACGAGTTGTAGTATAGTCACAAAAGGAAATGTGGTATGTACGTGTTCATTCATTTCATTACTAGTATTATGTTTATTTGATGAAATTTAATTGATTTGTGGTATTCATGATCACAAATTAAAACAAAGATTCAAATTAGATTTAACTTAAAGTAAGTGGCTGAGAATGAGTTTATCAGTAAAGTAAACAATTTGGAACACAAGCCTTAAAACATGCCATCTACTAATGAATCTAAGTCTTACTACTGCATAACTTCATAAAGAAAATTTACATTTATCTCTGAAGTAGAGGATAGTGATGGAGTTAGTGTCAGAGATGTATCTCATCTACGCTGGCTTCATCTATGTTCTTTTTATTATTAATAGCTATCTTTCCAGTAAAAATTATTTTAAATGGAAAAATATAGTGCCTTAAACAAAGAGAAGTGATCAGACAGTAATTTCTGTGTACTGCACAGTGTATTTATTTATTTGTGTGCAGGGCTGTATATTTGAGTACAGTATTGATTCAGCATGCAATATTATTTAAAACATGGTATAACTGGACTGCCTGTAAAATACTTGTTTGAAGTATTCTGTAAATTTATCAGACTACGCAAGGACTGCAGCAAGGAAAAGCAAAATAATAATATTGCTCTCCCTGTCTCTATTTTCAGTGACTATGCTGTTACCTGTGTCACAGGGCAAATAGCACTGTGCAGTTAAGTGAGACCTTAGCTACATCTACCCAGCATTTAACTTACTAGATTATTCTGGTATGCACTGGGAAAACAAAAGAAACACAGATAAAAGGAAGCCTTACTGATAAGCTCTGGACTACATGTGACCTCCTCTAATGGTTTAGGTGTACATGGAAAAGAAACAAGGAAACACAGAGGAAATAACTTTATGCCCTTTTAACATATTTGGGGCAGGAAGACAGAATATGATAGCAAACCAGTTAATGACCATTAGATGGCATTGGATATGTGGAAAACCAAAGAGATTGGCCTGAGGTGAGGCTACTGGCAGTTCATACTGACCATTCAAATTAGAAAACTCTATGTATGAAAAAGGTACAAAGCATTTGACACTGTCCCACACGACATCCTTGCCTTTAAACCGAAGAGGTGTGGATTTGATACATGGACTGTTCGTTGGATGAAGAATTGGTTGGATGGTTGCAGTCAAACTGTTGTGGTCAGGGGTTCAATGGCCAAGCGGAAACCAGTGACTAGTGGCGTTCCACAGGGGTTGGTACTGGGACAGTGTTGTTTAGCATCTTTGTCGGGGACATGGACAGTGGGACTGAGTGCTCCCTCAGCAAGTTTGCCAATGACACCACACCAAGCTGCATGGTGCGGTTGACAAACCGGAGGGAAGGGTTGCCATCCAGAGGGAGCTTGACAAGCTTGAGAGGTGGTCGCATGCAAACCTCATGAAGTTCAACAAGGCCTAGTGCAAGGCCCTGCACATGGGTCAAGGCAACTGCAAACACAAATACAGTCTGGGAGGAGAATGGATTGATAGGAGCCCTGAGAAGGACTTGGGAGTGTTGTTGATGAGAAGCTGAACATGAGACAGCAGTGTGTGTTCACAGCACAAAAAGCCAAACTAGTCCTGGGCTACACGAAAAGAAGCGTGACCAGCAGGGTAAGGGAGGCAATTCTCTCCCTCTACTCCATTCTTGTGAGACCCCACCTGGAGTATTGCATCCAGCTCTGGAGTCCTCAGCCCAAGAAGGACATGGACCTGTTGGACTGGGTCCAGATGAGGGCCACAAAGATGACCAAAGGGCTGGAGCACCTCCCGTACATGGACAGGCTGAGAGAATTGAGCTTGCTTTACCTGGACAGGAGAAGGTTCCCAGGAGACCTCATTGTGGCCTTCCAGTACTTCAAGGGGGCCTGCCTACAGGAGAGATGGGGAGGTACTCTTTATAAGGGAGTGTAGTGATAAGATGCGAGATAACAGTTTTAAGCTGAAAGAGAGTAGATTTAGATCAGACATTAGGAAGAAATTTTTTACTGTGAGGGTGCTGAGGCACTGAAAGAGGTTTCCCAAGGAAGTTGTGGATGCCCTGTCCCTGGAGGTGTTCAAGGCCAGGTTGGATCAGGCTCTGAGAAACCTGATCTAGTGGAAGGTTTCCCTGCCCATGGCAGGGAGGTTGGAACTAGATAATCTTTAACGTCCCTTCCAAAACAAACCATTCTGTGAATCTATGATTCTATGAAACCATACCCCTTCGAGGAACATAGCCATGGAAGCCCAACACCAATCAGAAGCCTGAGCACAAGGTGGAACAGCTGTGTCTAACACCCAGGCTGCTAGACAAGGTTCGGGCAGGGTCAGAGTGGTGCCAGGGCTCGCAGCTTCCTGTGGGCTGGGAGCCAGGAGCTGTGGAGGCTCCCTTGGGATCCATCAGGGTGGGACCTGTCAGCGAGGCCCCATCCCACCGTCCCAGCCAGGAGCAGGGCAGCTGGAACAGCCCCAGCTCTAGGCATTGGGCTAAGGGTCAGGGACAGGCTGAGGCTGGGCTGGAACATGAGATCCATGTCTGGGCAGGGCAGGGCTGTGGGGAGCTGGAGACTGGCCCTATTGCATCATCACTGGGGCAGGGGCTGATGGCCCTGGTGGCGTGAAATGGGGTCCCGGGCTGTTGACAGGGAAGCTGGAGGCCCCAGGAGAGGGAGTCTGTGCCAGTAAGGCTGATATTGCCCTCAAGACCCTGAAAGACAGCTCACTCAGCTAGTGTGATTGTTGTGTTCCCCCAAGGTCATGGTGCTGATTGGAACTGGACCAGGTGCCTTTATTGGTATGCAAATGTATGTGTGTGTGTTTATTAGAAATGAAATCTTTATCCACTCACTACTATACCCATCCTGCTTAGTCATTAAATCTTCACTGTCATGTAACTGGGTAATATAATTCTCTTCTTCAAACTACCTCTTTAAAAATTCCCCCTGTGAAAGTTTCATCCTGAGGTTGATATTTGGTTCTGTCAGAAGAGAGACTCTGGTTTCCACATTAGTGCAACAGGAACGTTATAGGTGGACTATCGTGCTTACTCCAGCCTATAGGCTTCTGTCCTGTGACATCTATAAAACTATTTTGTTGACTGGGAAAGAGATGTTCATATTACTTCCTCATTCAACTCAAAGAAAAGCCAACCACAGAAGAGTCACAGGCTTCATAAATTGAGGTATCTAAGAATAAGTGAGTCACTGTTGCCTTTTGCTGTAGTCAGTGGAGGATAAGAGTCTCATCATTAGGAGATTAAATTACTTTTCACTACATAAATCAACTAGAAATTACTGCTACTACTCTTTCAGAGTCCCTAGAACACCCTGCATGGTCTCCCACTGCCACTCTAGAAAGGTGCGGCTCTGTAGTGAGTCTACTGCCTTATCTGTCAGTGCTGGCAGACATCTGAAATACACTAGGTTTCAAATAGGTTTAGACATCTACATTCACATAACTGAATAGTTCCCAGAAGTGTCTGGAAAGCTACTTAGCCAACCAAGTATTGATGTGTGTTTTAGGACAACAGTTCTTTGTGAATGGGTTTAGTTTCTTACAGTTAAATGCTTAGTGCCATTTTTAGATGTCCTATGGTATCTATGTGGAACAGGCAGATATGACATAACATATGACTTGAGCTCTTCTGGAGTGACAGCTGGAGGTCAGATTAGATACTTTAAGGCATCTTAAATGGCACTAGATGCTTATATTTAGACAACCAAATCAATCTGCTAGTTCCCACTGTGTACCAAAATTATACCTGTATTTGATTCTTCTGGATCACTGTTTTCCTAAGCAAGGGAATGTTTTTGGATACCTGATCTAGGCAAGAGGTCAAGTAAAAGAAAGAAATATATTCTGTGAAAAGGAATTTCCCCACCAGTAGGCTAGATGGGGAAAGAAACTCCACAATAATTTGTGCTGGAAATTACAGAGCTCTTTAAATGAAGAGATAAAAAATATACAAACACCCCCCCAACCTGATGAGTAAGAAAAACCAGTAAAAATAAACAGACAATGGAAGAGATTACTTTAAAATGTAGTAAATTCTCCACCACTTGATGCCTTTACAGAAAGACATTTCTTCCTTCTGAAAGACAGATTTGTATCTAATCAGATTTAGGTGAAGTAGAAGATGGAAATATTGTAAAGAGTTCCATGACCTTTACATTGACAAAGCCAGATTAAGTAATCATAACTGATTCCTTCTGCGCATAGGAGTTCTCTGTTAATCTACCAGAATAGTCTTTTTCCTGGGGGAAGTCTTGCAATGGGAAGTGTTTAATTTCACTACCTACTGAAGATACTGGGTTTTTTTTTTTTCAGAGAATGGGATCAGTCTGGATCTTACTGTGATGATACTTCTCCTTAAAAGGCCAGCAGTACTTTAATTTTAAAATTTCTAAAGTTCATGTATGTTGTCTGTTGAACAGGTTTAAATTGGCCTAATTCTGTTCACACAAACTGGTGTATAGCAAATGATGAAACAAAAATTACTCCTTTTTTAATTTAAAAGACTTAATGGCTGGAATAATTATAATTTCTTTTAAACATAGACAATTTTGTGCAGCTTAATCTGAGAATCTGATTAAGTGACAGAGATTTTTGAGTGACATGAAACTTGCTTTGGATGAAAACACAATCGGGCAGACTCTGAGTTGATAGAAGGCCTATATTAATACCTAGCCTGATTCATCTGTTTTGAATTTTAAGCACTTAAAAATGTGTCTTTCTATCTAATTACTATGTGTGCAAGGAAGAAAAGGAAAGAAAAAAAAGTTAGGTACCTTCTCCAACACAAACAGAAGGGCTGTCAGTCTGTTTATACAGTCATTTACAATGCTGTAGAAGTGCTGAAGGAAGTGTCTATGAGGCTGAAGGAAGCTGCACTCCTGAAAGTGAAATACCTAGTTGAGCAATTTAAATGCGGCATTTAGTTGAGGTGCACTTTCTGTCTTTAATACAGATCTGTAAATTTATCATACAACCTTAAATTAAGAGTGCCAACAGAAACAAGAACTGCCTTTTGTTAATTAATAGGCAAAAATCAAAATATCCCCCAATATTTTCCAAGCACCTCAAGTGAGTGAGTCGTTTTAGCCACCAAGTGAGAAGAAAAACAGTAGTGTTTATTACTCACATGAATTTCTTGAATTGAGATTATCAGACTTGGGCCAAGTATTTTCATTGTTGCCCAGCATTACACCACAGTCACACGTTAAAGCATGCCATGGTGCTTGATTGTTGTACATTGAAATACACTATGTAGCCAAGGCTAGCTGTGAATTTGGAATGATGTCGCACGGCAATACTGTTTCAGGTCTATTGAACAGTTGCACTCACAGCATTCCTATACAGTTGTGAGACGTGGATCATTTTCTGTTATCATGTCAGCAGATTTGATCTTTTCTATCTACGCTTTTTGTTCTGCTTGGAGGATTCAACATCACAACCAGATTCAGCTGCTTAACACCATAAATTCTGTTAATATTTATCATTCTTTGCTGGACTTGCTCAAGTTTATCTATGTCTTTTTGTACTGTGTAACTAGTATTCCTGAATCAGGCTAAGGAATGCTCAGTAAAAGAGAATACTCACTACCCTCTATCTGCCAATTACATATATGTTGATGCAGCCCAGTAAGCTGTTAGGATTCGTTGCTACCAGGGAACGAGGAACCCCAAAAGGATCTCAAAGCCTTTTCCAATAGAGCTACTATCTAACAAAGCAATCACCAACCTGTACCAATACAGGGCTGGAACGTGCATGTGCAGGACTCTGCATCTGCTTGTCATGTGGTTCTTGCTGTCTCATTCCACTGGCCTGTTTGGATTCCACTGGACGGGAGCCACGCTCTTGTGCATATTGACTGCAAACACACATACACACACAAACTGACAGAGTTTAGAGTCATCCACAAACTTAGGTAGGGTTCAGTTTGTCTCCTTGTCCTGCAGGTCATTGGAAAAATGTATTAAATAGGATAAAACTCAAGACAGAACCCTGAGGAAGTCTGCTTATAAATGATCTCTGAGTAGAGTACAACCAACCACAGTTTTATCAAAGATCTGAATCACCTTTTGTTCTTGTCTCTTTTCACAGACTGGAACGACTGCAGAGGTAGCAAGGTTCAGATACTAAGCATTGCAACTAAACAATATATTTGTATAATATGAATTCTGTCAAATGTGAACTTTAAAAATTGTATTTTATTTTTAGTATCCTTTGGCAGGATAAGTAGGCAGAAGTAGGCAGGATGTATATTCTTTTTGTTACTGTTTCCAAATATTTCTTCAGGTAAGAAGACAAAATAATTCCCAAATCAATCAAAAGTTGGCGATCTGTCTTTCCTGTGGATTTGGTATCCCCAATTCACTGTTGATAGGAAAGCAGTGTTCAGTAATGGAGCTATCACAAATTATTTCATATTTTACATTTATTTTCATTTGCTGCCAAAATGATTCCATTTACGGCAAACTGCCTTTGCCAAAATGCTGAACATGTGCATATTCACTTCTACACTTCCCACACTGACAGCTGAGGTATCAGCTTGTTACAGGTTTTTAGTGACCTTCTTTATACTAACCGATTTCTTCAGTGTTTTATCTCGTAGTTAGTTATCTACTGTCTTTGCAGAATAATATACTGAATTATCTAAGGTAAGTTTTCTCATAAATAACTAATGTAGTTAGTAATAACTAATTCCTACAGTCAAATGTAGGAAATTAAGGACAGTTTTGATAGTGGATATGGAAGGAATATAAGAATGACTTAGAAAAGTTGATGACAAACTGCTGATAAAATTATTCACGGAATTAAGGATGGTAGCATCTGCAATAAATAGGAGAAGGGTCTCATTTTACAGTGTAATTCATCAGCAAAGAAATATGAGAAAAAAACCTAGTGAATCAATATAAACGTGTGATGCATACATACAGAGAAAACTACAATTAGCTTTGGGGTCTCCATTTCAAAAAATTACAACTAAAGGAGTTAAAGAGATGAGTGACAAAGTTGCTGTTGAAAGCAATAAAACAGATTCCACTCTAGGAATAATTAAGGATACAACTTTTCAACCAGAAAATATATGAGATATTTACTTTAAAGTCCATTACGTTATTAGTGGCATGAAAAAAGAAAGAATGGAGATTGAATATTCACAGTTTCTTATAAGAGAAAAAATAAGACATAAATAAAACATCTTAGTTTCAGAGAAAGCAGGATGGTATTTTGGAGAAAACAACACACATATACATAAAGCAAAGTTAAGCTATGGAACTCATTGATTAAAATGCTTGGGAAACCAAAAGCTTATATGGATTTAAAAAGCAAGTACAAAATACATGGTATTGGGAGGCAAAGCACTAGTTGCCATTAAGAACAATCTTATCATTTTTGTCTTGAGATGTCTTTGAGCTGCTGATCGCTAGGAGAAAAAAAACAAGGATATACATAACTAGTTTCCTGTACTTTTTCCACAAGCAACAGCTGTCTACTGAATAAGAGAGGATAGTGAATGAAGTGGAACTCTGATATCACTATTCTTATTATACAGTTTCTCGACAATCCATCATGCTTTTACCCTATTCCTGTTCTGCTTTACTGAATTGCATGGATTAATTTACATCCATTGAAAAAATGCTGTTATGTCTTCGTATTGCTGTGCTTGCGCTAGATACTCCAGTCAGGGAACCTGTTAAGATGCAAAACTGCTAGCTCCTCGTTTCACCTGTATAGCAAACCTTTGTATTTCCTCATGGCCTTTGTACTTTTGTGTAACAGCAAGATCTCTCATAGTTTCATTCTTCTCCTGAGAATATACTAAGCTAGGTTCTGTAAAAATCAGGACTGCTCAGTGGTGACAGAAATGCTATTAAGGGATTTAAGATGTGTTAAGACTAAAACTAATGCCACAGACCTAAACATTTTCTGTTGGATTATTTGGCATAGGTTTTTTGGGGGGTGGGTGTTGCTTGATTTTGTGGGGTTTTTTCCCCTACGGAAAAATGAAATAATGCATCTATAATTCTGTGAGATTTTTAGACTATTTGTCCTTTCTAAGTGTACATATTCTGCTAAGGTGTTTGGAATGATTACAAAAAATCATCTTCATTCTTAAAATCTGTCAACTAATGACAATGAGCATTAACCTTTTAGTGAGGCAAGGACAAATTGCATTGAATAATGAAATTATTTCTATTAAGATGTTACATTGTAATGAGACACTGCTGTAAGCTGCAGTCTGTGTCATCCTGTTCTGCTCTTGAAGACCAGAAATCCACATTCCAAAGAAAAATATGTTGTTTTGTCTCTGCAGATGCTTGACACAGTCTTGCAAAGGGACAGATGTTTTCTGTGCCCTTGATGATACTGATGAGACCTGATTTTTTTCGTTTGGTTTGTATAAGTTTAATTAGTGAGGATGTAAGAAAGAAAGATGATATACAAGAAATATATTATGATATATAATGTTGTAATAGTGTGAGTTGTGGAAGTGCTAGAGAGAGACCTTTTTTTACTTCCTGTCTGTTGCCATATGCTATAGGTCAAGGCTGCCAAAAGCCCCCCTAAAATTGGATGTTCCAATATACTTTGGATACTGGTGCATATAGAAACACAGTACTTCTGTTACATTATGATTAGACAGATTTGCTGACTCTCTGCTTACAAGAAAGTCAACCAGTTAAAACTTTCTACAGAAAGCTGTTCTAATTCTGCATATATGCCGTGCAGAGGGATGTAATTACTGACACAGGAGGGGGAAGGGCCAACAGTGGAATCTAAAAGGAACATTAACTTCCTCTGTCCCCACTAACATTGTGTGATATGTATTCTATGGCATATGTTAGGCAATCTACTATGCATGTCCACAGTGTTCACAACTCCTTCTTAATCAGTACTGCAGCTGAACTGAATCCTGCAGTGAAGAAACCTCTGAAGTAAAAATCTGTAATATTCATAGTAGGTTATAAAATAGGACATTTGTTGCACTGAAAAGTCTAGTAGCTTGTGTGTTTTTCATTCTACCTAATAATAATTTTAAAATGAAATGGGAGTTTATTATAACTTTGAATTAAAAACATCAAGGGTTGTCTTTAGATATTTCTTGTATACATGTACATATAGATTTGAAAACAACATTAAAAGTGTGTTCATGATTGTGTAAATACTTTACTGACCTTAATTCAAATGGAAAATTTTTGGTCAAAAAGAATTCATTGTATTGAAATTAGAAGAGTAAAATTTAAAATGTCTTTTTTTTTAAAAAAAAAAAAGGAAAAATTAACATCATGTTTCTATGAAATATTTAAAATTTAACAAAACTCCTCTTACAAATAGGAAACTGTTCCATCCATATTTTTTGAAAGGGCAGTACTTGTTTCAGCATGGCCAGTAATCAAATCACACTTTAGCATCTCTGTTTATTATTGGTCTGCCTAACAGGATTTAGTCCAAGTAGTCAAGCAGCAGTAAATTTGCAGCAACAATATTATCTAGCACCATCTAGCTTTACTTTCAGGATAACTCGTATCAGACAGTTCTTTGCAAATGGGATGGGAATTGTTTTGTCTGAACTGGTCATAAAACAGTTTCAGAAGTCAGCCTTGTGGTCCCAATGAAATTTGAGAAGGAATGTGCAACTTTTCTGTGTTCCCAGAAAAGTTTGGCTCAGGGCCTCTAAACTGCCTTTCAGAAGCAGACAAAAAATGCAAAATGTCGATTATTTTACATCTTATATTACTGTTATTTCTTATCTATTATGTTTTAAATTTCTTATAAGAATTCTGATTGTGATATGAAAGCTCTAGTGCTTGTTCTGAATCTCCCATAGCAATAACTAAAAGTTGTTTTACTCTTTCATGCAATTTATAATTCCAAGGACAAAAGTCCTTATCTTCTGTAATCAATATAATTTACTTCAACGAGGCTAGTCATGAGACTATGCTGATAATTAACAAGAATACATATTTTCTAAAGTGAAAATATTATGGCATCCCTAAATGGCTAAGAAGGACAAGGAAGCAACCCAAATGAGATCACACAGGATTAAGATTTGCCATACTCTGGATTGTTGCCAGCAACCCAGCCTCATCCTGTCAAATAGAGCACCTTCTTGCCATTGTGGTGATAAAGTAGAGGTTGGGGAGGTGCTCAAACAATTACTCCATTAAAGAGAAACAGTGAACTTTTTCTTGGGAGGAACAGCTAAAGTGATCATCTAAGACCTGAGCAGGTGAGCTTATGCTGGAATTTTGTAGATAGCTGTGATTCAGGTAGTGAAGATCATTCCACCTGTATATGTATGTTTTCTGGATTAATCGTCCTTAGCATTGTTAATAGCAAACTATTTCCCAGAAAAAATTTTACTCTCATATTCCCATAGGAAATAAAAAAGCAGAGGGACAGGCAAATATTGTATCTGTGGCACTTAATGCAATAGAATCTGCAGAGCCTTTGGTTATAAGAACCCAAGTCACTGAGACCAGCCTTCCCTCTCATGACTTTTCCTTTTTCATTGTGTTTGGAGATTCTGAATTGACCTTTGCTTTTGCTTGAATTTAATTTTACATGGTTGAAGGCTAAAAGTGACTTTACTAGAGTTCAAAACATGTCAAAGTGTACTGATGAAGGATGTCTGGCAAGTTGTTTTTCTTATTTTTCAGAATGCTCTGAAAATGAAACAAAACCACAGTAATAAGTATAAAGTTATTTTCTGAATTGATAGTGGGATCATTGTGCATGTTAATGTGTTTACAGCTACATTTAACGAACCCTTAAAGCCCTCAACTCTTTGACAAAAAGATGCGGTCATTCTGCTGGAATTTCAAAGAAAATAAAAGTCAGGGATAAGAGCAATATATCCCACAGGGCTAAGTTAGAAATGTTTTTTTTCAGTCACTGCTCTGAGACTGAGATGTCTCTATATTTCTCTGAAATTTATTTAACATATTTTTTATAATATAAAATATAAATTTACCAATTTACCTGTAGGTTCTGCTCAGAAATAAACTAAAAGTATACCATCGTAAATCTACTCCTCTGTGCCATAAAATATAAATATGGTTTATACTAAAACCTTAAATTAAATAACAAGTCTAGACATATGTGATATTTTTCTTAATGCTCTAAATTCCAGAGTCAAGTTAATAAAGCACATTTCTAAGACAAACGTACTAAGACTCAGTATAATAGCAGTAAAATGCTCTCTGACCAAGAATGGAAACAAACACAAACATACACACATAAATATATGCATATACATATACATATATATGTACCTGTAATTTAAGTTCCCAATGTTGCAACTGATTCTATTACTCCAGTTTTCTCATAACTTCTGAAAACTAATGTTTGTCAATACAGTAATTTCTGAATATGTAAGAACTGCTTCATGACAGAATTAAAAATATGTTGTAAAAAGATTTAAGTTTGCTTATTTAAAAAAAAAAAAGACAAGCAGTGTACTCATATATTCACGCACACTTTCTGCAGTCAAAAAGAAGTTATGAAATTTGCAACAATATTTAGAGGTTTTTTTGTAATGTAATCCAAATTTCAATTCCATAGTTTGATTTTTTTAAAAGGAAAAAATATAACCTCTGAATTATGGATTTTTTAAAAAATATAATAACTAATGATAGCTAATAGATTTTTAAATCTAGATTTAATACATTCAAAACTAGTTCAGTCAGGACATACATCAAAGTAATTCACGTCAGATACTGGCTCAATATTACTGAGCTTTCTCCAAACAAAGAAAAGTCAAACTGAAACTCTAATTCAAATGAATCTGAAAAATTTTATTATGAAGCAATTTAAATCTTGTGTGACATAGTGGACTTTTTTTTTGCTGTACCTTCATATTCCAAGTATGTACCTTACTACTGTCTAGGAAAAAAGATATATTTGTAACTACTTTTTCCCCCCTCTATTGACGACTTCTACATTCTTTAATTGATGTATCTTTTTTATCATTTTCTCTGTATAATCACTTCTTTCACATAAATGGACTACTACACTTCTGCCTCCTGGACACCAGCAGTGCTTCACTGGTAGTTATTGTTGTGAGTCCAAAGCAGAACAACTCAAAAACCGTTCAGCTGACAAAACTCTGCTGTGCTGAAGCAGTAGGCCACCATCTGCATTTCTCTCCTGAACTCATTTTTAACTAATATATTGTATAACTGAACAATTCTACCCTATGCTTGGGGAGCTTATTCTCTTTTCCTTCATCATTTCCAAACAGCTCATTTTTTCCTTGCTATTATCTCCACAAGACTGCAGATTCTACAGAGCTGCAGGTGACTTTTAACAGAAGTGATGAACGGATACAATGGATAATTTAAAGCAAGATAGACCTCAGCAGAAAGGAAAAGTTGCCTGCAGAGTGAATGTATCCAAATTCTAATGATGCTTTCTCTATTGGAGTTTCTGTCCTGCTCTGTTTTGAAAGATGTAGTTATTCTCCTGTACTTAATTTAATTTACCATTTCTGAACTCACTGCCAGATTTCCAGATCCCCAGAATTATCATCTTAACATCTGCCTTTTTCTTCCTTTATGTAATTGCAGATAGGATTAAAGTTTTTATTGGGTACAGATCTTTGTTTTTCCTCTGCCTCTAACAGCTTGGAAAGCAGCTTCACACCATCCTGCTTCACATTTGCATTTGATGCCAAGTCCCTTCCTACTGATTTTCTTAGCTGGAATGCCAGGGGTATGGTGGAGAAGGGAAGGCTTTAGCAGTTATGTCCTGCAAAGAAAATCATGTTATTCAAAAGCAGTATGGGGTGTTCAGTTCTCAGAATTGCATACAGAACTGTGCTTTTTCTCTTAGCCTCTGACCTTGAAAGTACCAAAGGAAACTGAAAGCTGAGAAGTTTGTATATATGAAAGGCTACTGCTCAGGTATAGAGATTTGAACGTGACTGTGATTTGAGGATGAGCTTATTTTGGATCCAGGTTTTTTTTATATTTTAAAATGTAAACTCTCTTCAACATTCTTGACTTGGCTCAAGACTGAAAATTACAAAAATGTAAATACTGGTATTCCACAAAATATCATGAATAATGTTTATGGGGTGGACTTTTCCCACCACAATTTAATCTAATACAAAATATCACACCTAAAAAGAGACCCATTAGAAATCCTTACAGCTAATACAAACTGAGGGGTTAAGGAAGGGTTTGTGTCTTTCATTTTTTTTCAGATATAGCTAGAGAGCAGCTCTTCTTTTTGGTCATGTTAAATATTCAAATAAAGACAGTTTAATCTCCAATATTGGTGTGGTAGTTGAGGATAGTAACACTAAATACTCCAGGCCTGTGAATATTTTGACACTGATCAGTCAGGTGCATAGTGGCTGCATCATTCTGTTCCACAATACAGAGTTATCATATGGATTTATCCAGGAAGATCATGTATGCCATTAGCTGTCCATCCACTCTCTTCTGAATGCTTCTTGATATGCTATAGAAAGCTGTGAAATCAAGGAGCTGTTGAGGTGCTGACATCTTTTTAGTACTGGTACAGTGTATGTGGAACAGGTTTTAGACGTACTACTTGGGTCAGGGCTGATTTTGAAATAATTCTCGAGGCAGGAAACTTAATGAACTAATCTCTTCATCATCATTAAAGATTAAAACAATGCCCTGAATGCTGAAGGAAAAAATGTGCTACGGTGCCCCTTGAAATCCTTCTCCCACAGAAGTCCAGACTGGTGGATTTGTTCCAGTGTACTGACGCTTCTTCCCTGCCAATATGGATAGGTTTCTGCATGAGCAAGAAGGGAAGGAAGAAGTGTTTGAAAGGGAGCTGGAATTAACCTGTGCTTAGGTCATAATGTGCATAAAATGTGGCTAGGGAAGAACCTAACTGTGGGAGTCACAAGGTGTTTCTGGATGCTGGTATTTATTTGCATTGTTATGAAGATGTAATGCTAATTTCAGAACTGACTGGCTAAAAAAAAAAGAAATAAGTGTAGTAGAAGAACTGTGATAAATTTTGAGGAAGATTTATGCTCTATAGAAGATGTAAGTTTGAAATTAATATATATTTAAATATTTAAAGGTTTAAATGCAGGATAACCACATTGGATAAAGAAACATGTTTCACTGGGATCTCTGTGGATTTGTACATGCAGCCTCATTCTTTTACGTATTGAACTTCTTGTTTTACATGAGGCTAGCAGGACTACAGAAAAGTGTGAGTAATCAACCAGCTATGTAGATGTGTGAAGGCATTGAAGCATTATCCATCAACTGTATTTTGTATCACCTTTTCTATCTTCTTTCTTGGGGAAAAAAAGAATCAGCACTGCACTGTAAATTCAGAACTCAGGATTAATTACTATTTGAAGGAAGGTTTTCCTCACTAAGATATGAAGCTGGTATTTTCAAGTGGATGGAGGTGTTTTGACTTCCAGAGAGCAATTCAGTTGCCTGCTCATACATGTCTAGTTCAATTTACTGTATCTTAGGAGCCTGAGTCATTTACCTTGTACAGAAACAATAGAGATTTGTGTCTATGTAGCTTGGCAGTTGGCAGTCAGGATACTCGTGAGTGTCTAAAATGTGTCTGGATACCAATGCTCTAGCACCTGCATCCCAATTGTACATCCAGAGAGAGCCAAAGTGCTGCTTATAGACTAAAATTTATTTGGGAATTCTATAATGAGCAATAAATTGTCTTGATAGTAGTGTTCAAAAAGGTATGAAATAGACAACTGCATGTAGAAAGGCTGGAAATTTTTTGCCTCTTCATGGTTGTGCAGGCTGTACAAATACGTATTTTTAGGCCACACATTGACACACATTCTCCAATAAGAAACAAAAATAATGTCACAGAGGTAAAAGAAATTAACTCTGAGGTTGTATCTATGCCTCAGACTACAAGTTCAGTATTAATTTTTTATATAAGAGAATGCTGGCTTTTAACGAAAGTACATTTGATTATTCTAGTGTTTAGCTGCACACATTTTCCTGTGACTTCTGTTGGACTTGTCCACTCAATGGGATTAACTTGCTTATTTAATTCAGCATCCTACACTTTGTATTACACAGCTATCTGGGACAGAGGACTTAGAGGTTTTTTGAAAACCATGAGGATCAAGAGTGTGGAAAGTCAGATTAAACCTCTTGAAAGAAGATATCTGCCTCAACAATATAAGGAAACCAATGATTGTGAGAGAGCTTAAAGCAAAAAATGTATGACATGGATGGCTTCTATGTGCCAATGAATGGTATGTGAATGGGAAGTAAAACTCTCCTGCTATGACTATCAGATCAAGGAGCTGGTGTCCAAATCCTTTTACTCTGATTAATCATCAAATTATTCTTATTAGGAGTCACTTTGTTTTTCTTTTATCTATTTTTAAAAGAGCTTTATGCTAATATGTTTTCTATAAACAATCTTCTCGAGTATTTTAAAGTGGTGTTGGATTTGCATCATTGGACAAATTGGAATATTCAAGCTTTGTTACAAACTTGAAATAAATCTTTATTCTTACAAGGAAGTTGTACTGTTCTGTCTTATGGCTCCAGATTCTTCAGTTAATCATAAGGAAAATAAACTGAATATGAGACATAATTATTAAATTACAGAAAATATGTAACTTATTATTGTGGTTTAACCCTAGCTGGCAGCTCAGCACCACATAGCAGCTCATTCACTCCCCCCTGGTGGGATGGGGGAGAGAATCATAAGAGGAAAAGTGAGAAAACTTGTTGGTTGAGATAAAGACAGTTTAATAGGTAAACCAAAAGCCACACATGCACGCAAAGTGATATAAGCAATTCATTCACTATTTCCCATCAGCAGACAGGTGTTTAGACTTCTCCAGGAAAGCAGGGCTCCATCACATGTAGTGGTTACTTGGGAAGACAAAATGCCATCACTCCGAACATCTTCCCCCTTCCTCCTTCTTTCCCCAGCTTTACATGCAGAACATGAAATCATATGGTGTGGAATATCCCTTTGGTCAGCTGGGGTCAGCTGTCCCAGCTGTGTCCCCTTTCAACTTCATCTGCACCCCTGGCCTACTCACTTGTGGGGTTAGATGCAGCAAAAACCTTGACTTTGTGCAAGCACTGCTCAGCAATAGCTAAAACATCCCTGTATTATCAACACTCTTTTCATCACAGTTCCAAAATGTAGCAAAATACTAGCTACTATGAAGAAAATGAACTCTATCCCAGCCAAAACAAGCACATTTGATTGAAATTATCAAAACTGAGATCATTAATTCCCCATTAAAAAAATGTCAAAAAAACATAACCTTTGAAGAAAAGGATGGAATTTCAGAAGAGCTTCGTAGTTCATGATAACATGAAGCTGAAAGTGAATCCTTGGATTCTGTTTACTCTGTCACCTGTCTTCATCATAACTCACACAAAAACTGTTCATTTATTCTAACAATGTTTGGGCATCTACTTATGCCAACAATATTACTGAAATTAAATTGATAAGCATGATTTGTATCAGAATGCTGTGCTTGAAACTGCAAAAATACTAGTAGAAGTATTTACCTAAATTAATTTGAAAGTGAAATAGGCGCTGTGTAAAGGTTTTATTTTTACTATTAATCTCCAAGAACATTTGAATGAACTAATCTGTAACTGCAATACACACTACAGAAGGAAGTCAAGCCATTGTTATCTGTGCAAATGTGTTTTCTCATAGATATTCAAAATGAAAAAGCACATCAGCAATTCTGAAAACTGGGGCAGGTTTAGAACTCAGCAAACAGTCAACAAAAGTACCACTACCTGACAACACTGAGCATTTGCACATTACATTAAAAAAAAAAAGAATTGTTTCTACAACTGATAATTATTAAACTTAACAAAGATATGACAAAGCACATAATAATAACAGGTTGAAGCATATAAAGGTGTTCTGAGGTCTTAATTTACTTCTTTAATCAGCTTTAGCTAGATAAATCCTAATTCCAGTGACACAACTGCAAAACATCTCATAAAACAAAACAGGCTGGGTTTTTGCTAAAAAATGCACATATTTTCTGCGACCTCCAGCAGAACAGTGGGCATCAAGTCATATTGCTGACTTATCCATTTATACTTATTCCAAGTATTTTTTGTTCTTGTTGAATTGACATTTCTTGTGCTATTCAAATTCACCTTTTGTTTCAGTAATTATCCAAAGCCTTTTTATATCTCACTAAAAATCTCTATAGATATTCCTTATATACAGGGAGATCAATCTGTATAAATGTATACATATATAATAGAGCAATACTTTCTATACTGCCTGTATTGTTGCACTGAGTCACATTAAAAAATTTAAAAAAGAAAGAAAAAACGATACCATTCATAAGGTAATGATCTCACAGGGAATCAAATATCTTGAACAGGACAAGCAGTTGCTGTCTGGATGGTTACCAGAGTCTCTGTTGCATGATTCAGGTGACAAAGGCATGATCAATTTCTATTATCTTACGCTGTGTAAAAAACACATACTATCTTATCTGTATACAAAAAGCAGTTCTACATGACCACTCCTGCATCTACAGAAACAATTTCTACCAGCTATTTAAAATTATCTCTATATAGTTTAATAAGTTCTACATCAGGAACTCACTTGGGGAGTTCTTGGGATCACCAGATTCTCCACATAGCCTGTTAGTTAACATATGTAAGGATAGAAATGGTGTCACCACTTGGCCTGAGCACAGTAGGAGCTGCCTGGGGGAGTCTCCAGGGCTGTCTGAAATTCCCACCTGGATTGCTCCTGTAATAATTAGTCAAGTGTTTTGTTGTAAAGATGCTAGGTATAGTGGTACAAGTCAGTCCTCTTGTCTGAAGTTGGTCCATTGTCTCAAATCTATCCACAGCCACATCTATGCAGAGACTAGCTGGCTAGCTGCTTGGGACCGGCTAAGAAATTGGGCTAAGTACATTTAGTTTGTGAAGACACACAGGAACACAGTTGTTATAATGTTAGGACAAACATTCATTTCATCTTTATAACTGTTATAACTTATGTCTCATAGACCTTGGCATAATATATTCCATGTAATTTTAGATTCATGAAGAAACATTCTAGGGAGAACAGTTAGAATGAACAGAAATCTTGCATTCCTATCAATAGCAAAGTAGAAGCCAGTATTTAACACAATAAAAATCACTGTGAAGTGAGGAAAAAGGTTGCTGTTGGGATCCATGTCATTCCTATATTCATGATAGTAATTCTGACAGGATTTAAGAGATGTGTCTTACTTCTTGACTTCTCTAATACCACTATTCTTTGAAGATCTCTAGAAAGCAGTCACTCATTATTTAAGATAGATTAATATTTTAAATATTATTTAAAGTAACTGCATAATGTGGTAATAGTAACAAATACTATATTATTTTACAGACAGGAGAAAAAAAAATCATGCATGTACATAATGATATTACAAATCTAAGCTTCTCAAAAGATCCCTATTTTTTAGTGAGGGTTTTTTTCCTCGGGCTTAGTAGAGATTTGAACATGGGGCTAACTGAGATGCTGGAATGTCATCTGCATACTAGTAGAATCCAAACTGTGCAGACTGCTTTGCTATAAATGTTTTAAGATTCTCTGACAAGCCAAGTCAACTCCATTATCATGTCAATAGGTCAGGGTTAAGGTGGGAAACAGAGAAGAGGTTTTACTCATCTCTTTTTTAGTTTTATAAGAAACAAATTGACAAATCATGTAGAAATACGGTGTTGCTTTCTATATATGTCTGAAATACTTTTAATGTTCTCAAGGCTCCATAATACGTGTCCTATTGTCTGCAAGCTAGGTATTGCAGATTCTTTTGCATCTAAAAGTGGCTTTGTTGCAGAAATATTTAAGAAATTTATTTAATGTATTTGTAGGACAAAATGCAGTAGGTTGTGATGTTATAAAAAAAACATAGGTGAGGAGGAAATTTTTGTAACCAAGTCAGTTCCCTGCAACAGCAAAGCATCAATTTTATTTTCCTTCTTGTCTTTATAGAAAGACTTTCCCAGAACCTTACATCTCTGAAGGTCCTAATTTCAAATCTGAATTTATACATTTTATACCGGTTTCTCCTTGTGCCACCACTGCTTTTAAGAATAAATAGCTTTTATCCCTCATGTGTTTCATCCCATGAATGTTTATAAGCAACAATCATACTTATCTCAGTCTTTGTTCTATTCAGCTAAGTCAAAGGATTATTATTTTCTCTCATAAAATAGGCTCACTTACTATCTGTCTTAATGTCCAGTTTCAGTTTATTTTCATTGTATACAGATGGCTGGAGAGTGTAAATTGTTCCAACTTAGTCTCACCAGTAAATTTTCAAATGGCTTGAGAGTTCTCTACTGTTACTGGAAGTCTCTGTCTTGGGGTTTTTGTTTTTAGTGGTTGCATCAGGTGTAGGGTTTCCTATCATGCTGTGATGCCTTAAGGTAACTGCCTTTCTTTACTTTCCAGTTGTCTCCAGCTGACTTATTTTCTGTCTTACAATAGAGGTTCCTGGAACCCTGCATTTTGTAAGACTTTAATCTCATATTATCCAGGTGTTCCAGGTCATAAAATTCTTTCTATATGAAATCCCAGATGTTACCTCACCAATTGTAACAGCAAATATTAATACTTTATCACATCAAATTTAGGTGAGATGAAGAAATAGACCTTATATTCAAATCCAAGAATTTGGCATTGGTCTAATTAAAACCTTAGCATTTAATCAAAGAATTATTAGTCCAGTTACAAGGATCTTAATGCTTCTACTCCAAATTATCCAGTTGTTACATCTGATTTCCAATAATGCTATACAAAGACTTCCTAGCATTTACACCTTTCTTTGGTGTTATTCTGACCTCTACAGTGCCTCTGTGAGTTCTAATTCTTTAGAGAGAAAATGTGGGAGGTTACAGTGTCTTCAGTATCCCAAGTTCTTTTCTGAGAGTAGTGTGTTGTTAACATTGATGATTTTTTCCTCCTCCTCTTCCTCTTCATCCTCAAGATCTGCTTGAGGTTATTTCTATGTTTGTTAACATGGTCTGCTTACTTGTTCTTTCTACACAGTTTTGAAATTCCTTGTTATATCCAGACTTATTGTATTTTATATATGTTGAAGACCTGTTCTGTGTTTTCTTAGTTATTACCAAAGTCAGTTTTACCCAGCTCCAAAGGCTATGTTCCTTCATTGTCCAGTAGTTGACCATCTGTGGTACGTGCTTATACACTTGATGCCTTTGTCCTTTTCTTGTGCTTAAACTTTTGGGAGACTTACCTATTTCATGGGTCTCCTTTGCATTACACCATCCTTTACAACTTATCATAGCCTGAGAAGGCATGCAATACATTTGTTTGAACAGAATGTGCTTTTTTATCATGAAGGAAGCTGCCTGCTGCGTAGTGTTAAAAAGTGAGGCAGCAGCTCAGAAAAGAAAAAGGCTGATTGGGAAAAATCATTATGTCATTCACAAAGTCCCCTCTTGTTCTTAGTTAAGAAGGGAGAAAAGGCAAATAACATGTTTTTCTATCAAGGCTAGAATACTCTTGTTAGTTTTTTGTATTCATCTACCTCCATTTTGACCTGCTGCCTCAAAACATATGTCATCAGTGGCTGTCAACTCTCTTTTTTGTACTGTTTGACTCTCATTTATGGTCATAGAATAATCAACGGAAATTAATGTTGTGCTGAAGAAAAGCTTTTTCCTATATATTTTCTTACTGGTCTTGGGGTTTAAAAAAGTATACATTATGCTACTTAGTAACATTTTCTATGCAGTTATGCAAGTATGTGGTATTTTTTACTTGTACTTTCATCTTCTTGATTCCTCTGTATCACTTGTATCACAGGGTTCCATGTTTTTTGCGTTCTTTTTGCACTGAGTATCTAAGGAGCATTCTGTATATTGACTTTATTGGTTGCTAACCACTCCTCTTGAGTCACACATAGGAAATGAAATCAGTAAATGGCCATAAAGTGATCTTTTTCAGAAGTACCAGATTACATTAAAGGAGATTAGATTAAAATAGACATTTCATACGTTTGTTGTCACTAAAAGGTTCTTTATCAGAATTAGATGAATACTCCTATAGCAATCTTAAAAATATATGGTAGTACACTAGTCAATAATTGTCAAAAATTACTCAGATTGATTATAAGAATGACAATTAGATTTTATTTAAGAGGCTAGTAAATTAGTACAGGGCAAAAATGCAACCACCACTTAGAGCTTTTATAAGACACAAAGACCATCCAGGCAGCCAGCTCTTACAGAAAGTAAATGGGAACTGCTAACATAAAATTGTTTATACCTTTGAAAATCTGTTTCATAAAATAGTTTGCTTCCAGTGATCAATCTTCACAAGTTTTAGTGTAAAGAAACTATTTTTGTCTTAATGAGATATGGATACAATGCTTTGCCCTGGTGATTTCTTGTATGTTGACAATCTTGACTAATGTCCCTCGATACTTCTCATCCATTATTACAAGATCTAATACAAAGTCTTGGGAGATATTACAGAATGAGATAGAAGGAATGTCCTCTGTTGTCTCATATAATTTTTTTATTCCTGAGGAAAATAAGTGTACACACTAACAGATGAAGATAGTATATTCTTTTTTTCTAGTTTACACTTATTTTCTGTAGATGCAAATAACCACAGTATGTTAGACACTTAAGAATCAAGGCCATTAGGTTAAAAAATTATATTTAATGTATGAAAAAGGGGTTAAAAGGTTTGATGTGTTGTTTCACAAATCAGTTTGTATTTTGCCAGTGTCTTCAAACAAAGTAACATGTTGAATAAATTTCTGAAAAATCTGCACACTCACAGAGGAAATTACACGTGAAAAGTCTTTTTCCCTTTGATTGTGTACAGTGAAAACATTATAGTGGGAAAAAGTCTCTGAAAGATGAGTCATTGATTACTGATATAACTTGCTGGTTCCTAACACACAAAGTAATCTGCTCAAGAGAGTCCACCCATATAAACTTTGTTATTTTCTAGATATTGTACTATTGTTGTATTAATAGCAAACTCACTGTGGGAAGGAAAACACACTCATGTAAACTAGTAATGCCTAGGAAAATTTCAGCTGCCTAGCATGAGCCAAATATTGACCCTATTCCTTATTTTTCTGAACAAAAACCTACGATGATACTCTTATCACCTTTTTATCCAGGAGGTTCATGATGATCATGAAGGGCATGACAGATACAGGTTCACTGTGTTCTTGAATTCAAGGGCCTGAGACTACATTTATATTGAGAACAACGAATTATATGTCTGAAGGTTATTCAGGAGAGAGGTGTATCCTCTCAATTCCTTTTGCCAAACCTGCTCCACTATGCATAAAGTAATTAAATATTAAGTTGGCTTGTGAGCATATGTAAGCCAGTGTCCTGGGTTAAGCTGAGACAGTTAACTCTCTTCATAATAGCTCCCAAGAGGCTGTGTTTTGGATTTGTGCTCAGAAGAAGGCTGATAAAAAGTGATGTTTATGAGACTACCAAGGTCTTTCAGCTTCTTTTGATGTCTGCAAACAGGAGAAGCTGGAGGGGAGCACAGCCCCAGTTACTAGCCCAGGATTTGATCTTAGGTTCAGAATTGAAACCCAGAGTGGCCAATAATGTATTCCACAACATATACATCATGCCCAGTATATAGGTGAGGACCCTCCGGAAGATTGACCTTTTGGTTCCAGATCTCTTTTGCTCTGGGTTATCTCACTCCAGGTGGTTTCTCTCCCAAGGCAGTCAGCTCTCAGTCTGGGAGGCTTGGACTGTTATCTCCATTCCGTGAGTGTGGTTTCAGGACTCTCCCTGCTTTGGGATTGTTATCTGGGAACAGGCTGAGCCTTGGCCATCAGGTGGGGGGGGGGGGGGGGGTAGTATCACTGTGTATCACTCATTTGTATATTTATATACAGCACTCTTTTCAATATTGTTGTAGTTTAGTTATTAAACTGGCCTTATCTCAACCCACGAGTCCTTTTTTCCCTTTACCCCTTTAATAGTCTCCCCTACCCTCAGGTGTGGGGAGGAATTGCATGAGTGGGTGTGTGGTTTGGCCTCAGCCAAGGGCAAACCCATCACAGCCAGATTTCATAACTTGGTGGTCGGAGTGCTCTTCTAAAATGGAAGAGACGGATAGCTTCTTTTAATTCTGATGAGCTTTTTACTGTTGGACTTAAGTATTTGGGGGGGGAGGGGAGGGAAGAAATAATTCTCTTCTAATTTTAAGACACCTCCAATATTCAGCTGTTCCAGGACTAGCCTCCACTCCTGGTTATCAAAGACTTTGGTTCTGTGAGTCTTCTATCATATATGCCAACTTGATGTGGTATCTTGTATTTTCCCAAAATATCTGAAATGGCACTAGCCTCCAAAGTTAAGGCAAGGGAACCAAGCCTCTAATCAATACAACTAGCTGAGCTTCCTGAGTTACTTGTCTCACCATAAAATACGTTTGGTCAGCTAAACAATTTTCTTTAACCATATTCCCTATAGGTTTTGTATGATTGTCCTACCAGAAGTGTCAAGCACTAGTCAAAATGACCTAGTGCATCTGAGATATTTCCTTGGCACTGGCAGATATGATGCAGGCTCTATGGAAACATTTGCTCCTTGTATTTGGTTTACATCGCAAGGTACTGGTAGTGGGAGTGGCTTCCATGGGAAGATGTCAGCAGCTGGCCCATTCCATCGGGCTCCAAGACAGACCCACTGATGGCCAGAGCTGAAGCCATCAGTGACATTGGTAGCATCTATATGGTAACATATTTAAGAAGGGAAAAAATTCCTGCTCAACAGCATCTGCGAGAGAGAGGAGTGAGAATATGTGAGAGAAGCAACTCTTCAGACACCGAGGCCAGTGACAGAGGAAGGGAGGAGGTGCTCCAGGTGCCAGAGCAGAGATTCTCATGCAGCCTGAGGTGAAGACCATGGTGATAGAGGCTGTTCCTCTGCAGCCCATGGAGGCCCATGTTGAACCAGAGGTATACCTGCAGCCCAGGGAGGACCCCACGCCAGAGCAGGTGGATGTGTCCTGAAGGAAACTGCAGCCTGTGGAGAGCCCATGCTGGAGCAGACTCCTGGCAGAAACTGTAGCCCATGTAGAGGAGCCCATCCAGGAACAGATTTTCTGACAGGACCTATGGCCCCTGGGGGACCCATGCTGGAGCAGTTCCTGAATTACTTTATCTTGTGTGTGGGACCCCGTACTGAAGCAGGGGAAGAGTGTGAGGAGAAAGGAGTGTCAGAGGCAGTGACGAACTGACCGCAACCACCATTTCCTATCTCCCTGCCCACTCAAGGTGGAGGAGGTAGAAGAATCCAGAGTGAAGTTGAAGCCAGGATGAAGGGGAGGGGAATCTCTTTTTTTTCAGATTTGTTCTAATTTACTCATTATCCTACTCTGTTATTAACTGGCAATAAATTAATTATCCCCAAGACACATCTGTTTTGCCAGTGACAGTAATTGCTGAGTGATCTCTTTCTACTTATCTTTCCCCATAAGCTTTTTGTTGTATTTTCTCCCCTGTCCTGTTGAGGAGGGAAAGTGATAAAAGGACTAAGTGGGTACCTTGTGGCCAGCCTAGGTTAACCCATCACATTCCTCTGCACTGACAGGTAGATAACAGGATTCATAATCCAGGGTATCTCAAATGATACTAAATTCTTATTTGAGACAGTTGAACTAAGCCCTACATATCTACCACGGAACATATTAAAGACTGTTTGTTCTTGAAGAGATAGACAACTAACTGAAACCAGATATTCCCCTGTGCATGGGCATGTTACAGAAGCCAGACACTGAGAACAGCACTGAACCCCCCTGAGAGCCCCTAAATGGAGGGTACTTCATTTAAGGCTGTGAAGCTATGCAGTAAAGTAATATATACATTTCCATTTTTTAGTAACAGGTGACAGTCTTTGGACTGCTTTTTCAAAGCCTCAGGAATGAGGCTTGTCAGACTTTCTTTCTCTGAATTTCTTTTTAAATACCTAGAACTTCATTTTTACATGGGTCATCTGTAACAAAGTGTTTAGCTACGGCTAATCTGTTTTATTGTTGCTTGTGTTTGTATGGCAGAACCGTAGTTTTGTATTTAATAGTAGGAACAAGTAACTATGTTGTGCAGAATGAGATAATTATAACTAATATGATGAAGTAGTACAGAGAAATACAATTCAGTTATGATAGCAGAAACCTTGACAAACAGGAAGACAGAATGCTCTAAAGAGGAGCAGATGCAAGAGATGATGATGCCAGAGGCACAGGCTAGCATTGGAGACACCATGCCATTAAGCAGTTCACAAATAGTTAAATAAGTGTACACCTAGATTTAGATTAAATACATTTCAGGGATAATTGGGAGAGCAAAGAACTCCTGTTCATTATTACTATTAAAAGATTTTCTGCATATTGGTATTCATTTTTTTATTTTCTGTTGTTTCCTTTGTCCTGTAATAATTGAATCTGAAGTAATAATAACTATTTTGATGAAATATTAAGATTCCAATTATACAAAAATACCTTCTTGGATTTTTTCCCTGTTTGCCCACAAGATTTTCAATGCAAGTAGCTGACAGGTAAAACAAAACTAGTGGTGACTCATGGACTAGTAATGGGCAGCTAAAAGCCAAGAAAACACCCTAAGATTGTACAAATGGCTTTAAATGTTCATATTTGTGAGCAAATAAGTCAAGGCCCTTTTGACTGTGGTTTAATCTTACCTCTAGACAGATAGCTAAGGCATGCATATTTTCAGATACTCGCAATGACTCATGCCGCATTATCGATGTCCAGAAAAAAGACCCACAGTAATACCAGTTTTAAATGGCTTTAGTGCTAATTCATTTATACTGTTTTCTCTCACACAAAGTAGTTCAAACTACTAAAGCCACTAATAACATAATTCCTATTTGCATGATTTGAAGAAAGCATGTAAATTATGGAAATCAATGAACAATTTGCGATAAATTGATCCCCACAGTATCCCTGTAAATTGACTAACACTAAATATATGTTTCAATTGATTAGTTCTTAAGATGCAGGCACTTGACAGTGGTGGAAAACTGCATACATCAGGGAGAGTTTTTGTAGAGGTGGCATTCATAAATTCATACCTATACGTGTTTACATCTATATATATCTGTATGAAAGTTTTGTTTCTGCATTTTCACCTCCTTACACCTTCCTGTCGTCATACTCTTCTCTGCAAGTCAGTATCTGAGTCAAACAGCAGAGACATTAACTAATTCAGTGGAAGTGCTGGAGCTGCTAGTTTTTTGAATGTTACACGTTTAGCTGCAGGCTGAGGGTTCATTATGATTATGGCAGAAGATTTCAAAGTGGATGCAACAAACTGCCCTGAAATAATTGACCGAAAAAAAAATCATATCTGTTCTTCAGAAGCTAATATTGTTTTCCCTTTTTACAAGTGGAAATGATTATATGAGTCATAAGGCCTTAAAAAAAGATCAGGTCTTATGTTTTTCAGGACTGCCTAATTCCCAGGATCTGCAAACAAAAGACTGAACACTTTAAGAAAGTCCCAAGAGTTTTATAGCTTCAAATGTGAAGACTATCAGATAAGAAATTTGAAAAAAAGCACACTCATCATTCTTCCTCAAGGAGGCTGCTTCCATCCATTTTCTCTTTAAATTACTAAGATTTTTCTTTAAAAAAAAAACCACCAAAAAATGCCATCCCGAAAGAGATGGAAATTCAAAGGAAATGGAAACCAATGTGGAAATGCTGCACTCTGTATGTAAATAGCCCAGTCAAACATACCTATGAATTTCTCCCTTTCTACATGTAAAATAGTAGGGGGGGGGGGGTTAGCAATGCTTTTTTTTTGAAGAAGATTGCTAAAAAACACCACCTCTCCCATCTCAACATTTCCACGTAATCTTTCTAAGTCTTTCTATTAATCTTGGCAGGGGGAGAACCTAGCAAGACTGAGTGCAGTATCCATTTTCTAGTCAGTCTGAAGAGACATGCATACTTATAGTTCTTTGTGCACTACTTATGGGATCATAATACCCAACACAGTAATAATTATTAATTTTAAACTGACAGAATAAAAATTCTCAATACAACTAATTTGATGCTAATCTAGATGCAGAAGTACCACAATCTAATGTGGAATGTATTACAATAATTGTGTTTGATTTGAAAATGTCTGTATTATAAAGCTAACACTGGAAAGTTTTCTGGAGTATTTTCATGCAGGAAAGTCTTTGTCACTTTCAAAATGGAAATGAAACAGAAGTGAAAAGTATCAATTCATTTTGAGAGGTACAAAATGCAATGAGAAAGAAAACTGGGATGTTTATAAAATTGCCATGGTGCACAAATGTGTGAAATATTTCTTGTTTTATGTTTAGAGCATTGGTTTATCCTTCAATGTCATATCATGTGTCTTTTTCTGTCCTGCCTTTCTTTCTCTTTCTGCTTTTTTAACTATATGGTTCTGGACTACTTTTTCATTATTATTGCAATTCTTATTTTTATTGATAAATAATATCAGAATATAATTTACATTTGAAAATGAATACATTAATTTTGCAGTGCTTCCTGACATCATATTTTGAGGGTATACTAATATCGGAAATTTCAGCATATATGCTCCACTACGGGGTTAATTTTCCTCATCATTAACCTTTTGGGTTTCCATAACTCCACTATTTCAGAGGACTTCTGGTAATGGAAAATTAGGCTGTAGCAGTAGCGCTCAATTAACCTTCATATGGAGAAAGAAAAAGTTTATCTTTAAAAAACATAAATCATACTATTGTTCTATTTAAACTTTGAAAGGTTTTACACAGGGGTTATCACGGCTTAACACAAAAGCATCCTCTCTCTTCATGCAAAATCGGTTTAATTATGATGAATAAAGTTAACACAGCTAGGATGTGAAGTCTGAAATGAAACATATCTACTTACACACTCTGACTGAAGAGCCCCACTTGCTCTTGGCCTTGTGAATATTTGCCAATTAACCATCTTTTGACTGGTTACACTTATGCATCTGCAACTGACACCTGCTCAGATTGCCAGGTTGCTTACGAGCCTATACAAAGTTTAAAGCAGATTATGTGCATTTATTCTTAATTTTCACATAAAATCTAGAAGGTTTTAGAAAAGAAATTTTTCATTGTCCAAGTGGGACATACACAGAATTTAATTCTGTCCCAGGAAGATTCTGAGGTGAAAGTATGACATTTTTATGCCTAGAAAAGCTATGTAAGGTTATTTTTAGTTTCTTTTATGGCTCCCTCTGAGTCTTGTATGGTTTGACTGAAGATAACTAAGGGAGACTGGATTTTCAAGTGTAAGGATACAAAATTAGTCCCAATACTGTTTTTTAATTCTCTAACATAATTATTATGATTCAACATTTGAATTGTAGTAATGTGTGGAGTCCCCAGTCAGGGATTAGGCTAGGCATGTTGAACATATTTGAAGAAAAGACAGTCCTTCTTCCCCCAATGGGTGAAATTTTTTTTGCTCTCATTTAAGATGACCAACATAAATAGTTTTTAATTTAGCAGTGTGTTAATAATGTTATCACTCAGATTCACGTAGATCATTTTAGGGTATCTAATTGAGAAACCCAGATGGCAGCTAAAGATGAGAAGCTGCATTTGGTTACTTTTCATTTTCCCCTGTGGTCTGTCTTTGCTGTGGTGCATTTCAACACATTATGGACAAAACAGTTGAGAATAAGGCTTAAGATTTCATGTTACTTTCCCAAATGTGTTGTTATGCATTAATTGTGCAGCCAGATTTAACTGTTATTCTTAAAATAGCAATAAATTTGCCTTTGGGTGTGCGAAAAGAATAAGTGTGAAGTCGGGGGATGCATTTTTTCTTGTGCTATGTTAATGTAAAAAAAAGGTTTGGATTATTGTGTGTAATATAAAGCAGAGGAGAAATATATCTAAATGTTTTCTTAATCACTAGTACATGCATTTATCTACCCAGAATGACATCAAGCAGGCATACACACATGAGAAGGGTGGAAATCTACAAGTAGTCATTACGGGACTTGTAATTGTACGGTGCTGTGGTAGGTTGTCCTTGGCCAGCTGCCAGACACCAACCCAGCTGCTCTCTCACTCCTCCTCCTCAACAGGACAGGGGGAGAAAAGATTAAAAAGCTTGTGGGGTGAGATAAAGACAGGGAGACCACTTACCTGTTTTCATCACAGGCAAAACCATTTTGACTTAGAGAAAATTCATTTAAGTTATTGTCAAGTAAAATAGATTTGTTAGGTAAGAAACAAACCTAAACCACTTTCCTCATACCTCTCCCATTTTTCCCAGGCTCAACTTCTTTTCCCCCTCAGTGTCAGGCTCAACTTTGTTTCTCCCACAGTGCAGGCAGATGGGGGATGCAATCAGTTCGTAACAGATCTTCTCTGACACTTCCTTACTCCTTACACTCTTCCCATGCTTTAGTGTGTGTAGTCTCCATGCACTGCAGTCCTTCAGAATAAGACTGATCCAGCGTGGACTCTCCTCAGACTCTCTTTAGGGAATGTCCACCTGTATAGGGTCCACCAAAAACTGCAATGTGGGTATCTGCTCTGGTGTGGTCCTCCATGGGCTGCAGGGGAACAACATGCCTCATCATGGTTTCTCATTCTCTTACCCCCCCCCCCCCCCCCCCCCCCCCCCATATGCAGCTTTTTTCATTTCTTGAACAGGTTTTCTCAGAGTTGTGACCAGCATTGCTGATGAGGTCAGCTGTGCCCTGCAGCGAGTCCGCTGGAGACAGACGGAGCTGGCTGCGTTCAGTACAGGACAGCCCTGGCCTCTCCTCACAGTGGCCAAAACCTTGCCACCTATACAAAATGCAGGTGCCTGCAATACACTGTCAATGCTTTCCTGTTAATTATCAATAACAACAATAACTACCAATATACCACTGCCTTCTTGAAGCATTATTCAGTCAGTCCTAACAGATTTTTCCCTCACCCAGCCATGCTGTCTGCTCAGTCTATTCATTCTTTGCCTCTGACTTTCTCCATCCTGCTTCCCGTTCTCATGGAGGGATCATCAATGTCTCTTTGTTTCAGAAGGGAGAGGAAAGGAATGGAGGTTCTCAACAACGTTGGAGAAGATATGCACAATATTAAGGAATGAAATATGGTAGGGAGCTTTCTTGAGCACTGAATTTTGGTAGTCTGTTGAATTGGGTGTAGCAGCAAGCTGTTGGTGCCTGTGGGAAAATATATTTAAGAAGGGGCAAAATGCTACACAGCAGTGCGAGCAGTGAGGAAAAAAAAAAAAAAAGAACAACCCTGCAAACACAAACGTCAGTGAAAAGAGAAGGGAATGAGGTGCTCCAGGCATGGAAGCAGAGATTCTCCTGTGACCCTTGGTGGAATCATGGTGGAATCCAAGACTGCTTGAAAATATGTTTTGGTTCTTTCGTTTGTTTCTTTTTTTAAACCAGTGTTGCATTTGTATTGAATAAAAGTACACTGGTTTTAACTAAAGGAGTTTTAAGATACAGATGGAGTTCTAACAACTTATAGTAACTAATTATCTGCCCCATGGATTGTACTTCAGTAGCTCTGTAGTCGGTATCTAATCCAAAGCTGAAGTCAGTGCAAAGGTTGCAACTGCTACAAATAGCTTTGAACTAGATCCTTTTTATTAAAAGTATATTCAGAGCTTCCTAATAGACGTTGTTCTTGAAACAGAGTACCACAAATATCATCTGTCTTATTTACAATGTGGTGATTTAGTATTATGGCAATATGCTTACTGCTATGAACAACTATCAGCTAAAGCAGACATTTTCATTATATTTTTACCTTTACTTCATTTTCACTTGTTTCATTTATAGTCTATTAATTTCATTTTTATATGATGGCTTAATTGATTTTTTTTTAAAAGGTTTCATGTCTCTGTCTAGTCTTCTCTCCCCTGTCCTCTCACTCTGGCTCAACTTGCAACACTAAAGATTATTGTTGTGCATTCAATCATTGGTCCTTTCCCCTTGCTTTTTTTCCCAGTACCCACTAGCATTTCTCACATTCTTCTCAACACTTTGTACTTATCCTTAGATCCTTTTACTACAAATATCTTTACTAGTTTTCTACTTTTTCTACTTTCTCACCTCTGTTTGCAGTTGTATCACACCTCTTTTCACTTGTCCCATCTTACAGTTCTGTCTTCTCATTTTCTTTCTTTTCTAAATCATTTATTTGGTATGCCAAGAACTAACAACATGAAATAAGTAAAACTGAAGTGCACTGGATTTTAAGAGGCTTTTTGCAGACATCTGCTTTTCTGATAATTAATATGAAACTTAATCAATTTTCTTGGTTCTATTTCATCTCTGACTTTAGTCTTTTTGTGGAGGGAGTGAAAAGTAATTTAGGTTTCTGTCTTCCATTTTCATCATAAAAAGGGAGGGAGGGAAGGCTAATGCCAAATCTCTCTGAGATCTTCATATTCATTTTCACCAGAAGGATGCAGATTATTTACCCTATAGAACCTATGGATCCATAAAGAAAGCAAAATAAATCTCTCTCCTACCAGTATAAAACTCCTTCTTCTTACAGTGCTTTTCAAGGAGAATACATTCAATAAAGTACCATACGAATTCCTCTGTTCTTGAGTTTTTTTGTTCACCTTCAGAAGGTGTTAATTCTTTTTCTGTGGATGTAGAATAAGGAGGTGCCGCGATTGAGAGGTGGGACATAGCTTGATGGAAGCAAAGTGTCGTTTATTACTACAGAAACCATTACTTATATAGAAAGAAAACTTCTTACACAATTTGTTAAAGGCATGCTGATTGGTTGTTACTAGGCTAACAAATTCTTTCTACCTATCTCTTAGTAACAGCATGAGTAAAACTATCGCGAAAACCCCCAAGTTACAGTTTAACCACAGTTTCTCATTCTTCTGCCATGGTCTGCTAGCAAAGCATACAACCTTTGTTCTTGCAGACTCGGTTCCTTTCTTATGTTCTGTCTACACCGAGTTATCTTCCTGGTTGTTCCATGGCTTATGTCCAACCAGCTCCAGCACGGCTCCTTTGATAAGCTGCACGGCACTGGATGTTCTGTCTGTATCAAATAAGCCATCTCCTGCAAGGAGGAGTCATTAGTACTACTTAGGGAGCTGGTCTGGGGGGTGAACATTTTTTTCCTGTGTGCATGAGTGTCTTTAAGAAAGTGAAATGGAGAGAAATACATAGGGGAGAGCAGGAAGAAAGCCAATGATAAGCCTTATATGGAGACAGTTCACTAATACATAGATTGCAACATACTCCCTACACTAATCTACAGCATTTGATTGTCTGTAATACGCTTCAAGCCCCTCAAACGAAATATAATCAAATATATACTGTCCAAATTTAAGACAGAAATGGAGTTTTGCTACTAAAAGTGGTTAACGCACTGCATATAGTCATGGTTTGACCCAGATGGCAATAAACTACCATGCAGCCACTTGCTCATCCTCCCCTGTACCAGGGATGGGGGAGAGAATTAAAGGAGAAAGGGAAAAGAGACTTGTGGGTTGAGATAAGAACAATTTGATACTAAACTACAATAAAACTGAAGATAATACTGATAGTAATAATCATCATAATAAAAGTAATAAAAGTACAGAAATATACAAATGAGTGATATACACTGATACTGTTCACCACCTGATGACCAAGGCTCAGAACATTCCTGGCTAATGTTCCTAGAACAAGGAGAGTCCCAAAACCACAATCCCAGAAAGGAGATAAGAGCTTGAGCACTGGAGAGAGTGAGAACTGACTGAGAAAGTGAGAGGCGACTCCAAGAGAGAGAGAGAGCACTTCCAGACAGAGCCTCATCTATATACTGGGCACGACGTACATGATATGGAATATATTGTTGGCCAATTGGGTCTCAATCCAAAACCTAAGGTCGAGTCCTAGGCTACCAATTGAGCTTTGCTCCTTCCCAGCTTCTCCTGTACCCACAGACTCTGGCACAGCAGAGAAGCAGAAAAGTCCTGGCAGCAACTATAAACATCAATATGTTATCAGCCATCTCAGCACAAATACAAAAAATAATCTCACACTAGCTACTATGAAGAAAGTTAACTGTCCCAGCCGAAACCAGGACACTTATGGATTGTGTTTCAGCAGCTATATAAAACTGTGGAAGATGCTAAAAAAGACATAGAAGAACTAGACCTCCAAAGTACAAATACTTCTTTTCAATCAATATTTAAAACAGCCTTTTTATTGAAACTTTATCATGATTAATTAAAAGTCCTTGGTTTGCTTGTTACGGCTTTCATTTCTTGCTGAAAATGTCTGATTTCCAGTTAAAACAGCAATTGTTGATAGATGTACACCAGAACCAGGTGCTATGAGATATGAAGACATACAGAAGGGAAATGGCATGTCAGACATAGTTTTATGGAAATATTTTAGAAACTGGATATCCATCCATTCCTGAGATATTTTCTCTGCTATCTTGATGTCTCTGAAATTGCTTGCTTCCAAAGAAGCAGAAGCTACAAAATACATGACAAAGCTTTATGGTTTTCTGGGTATTGCCGTTATGGGAATACATATAAATTGCATATAAGAAAGATTTTTTTAAAAAAATCACAGGTACATATACTTAGATAAATAAAATAATTTAAAGTAATTACATAGGATCTAACTAAGCCCACAAAACTAATCTTAAACTCCCAAAGGGCTGTGGGCTGCATTCTTCTCTTTTATCCCGAACACTTTTATGTCACAGTGCTAAGAAAGTGCAAAATCCTATTTAGATAATAAAAGCAGCATTTTGAATGAACTTTACATCCTGTTTGCCTGAACTAAAATGAATTAAACTGCACATAGAGATAGAAGAAACTTCATTACTTGATTCCTTTTCATGTTTTTCATATAGAAGAAACAACAGAATCATAAGTTACATAAACACAGAAACTGCAAGTGACCAAATTAACCGGTGGTTAAGCAAATGTGGTAGATCCCCCATGTTACCTCTTCATAAACATCATAGTAATAGCAATAATATTATAATGTGATATTAAAAAAGCAACAGGGGCTAGTTCCCACAGACTTTCCCTGTGTTTTGGTGCACTTGACTCTTAATTTTCTTGCGTTTTAGTGCAGGGTTATTTGTCCTTGAAGGCATTCTCTCTAAATATAAAGGAAGCTTAAGGCCTTACCTTCTCAACACTAGACTTCAAAACTGTCCAAGAGAAGAGTTGCTTGCAGCATACTTGAGAACAAATTTCATTAGTAGTAGTACTATTCTGCATCTGGTGTATTCCTGGGAGTGTTGTGGGAGAAAACTAGCACATAGACCACACAGGGCACCCAAAACCTAGAAGTCCTTACAGACTCCTCTGCTACACCTGAATGACTGGATTTGGGAATACCTTAATTTTGAATTCTCCTAATAGATATTCCCATCACCCTGCCTTACGGCCATGCATTAGTTCCCTCATGCCATCATTCACAACATCTCTCTGAAAAGTCTCTGACATGTGCTAACATATCACATGAGGAAGACAAAATGTTTTAACATTTGTATGACTCATTCAGAAGTCCATTGCTTCCAGTCTGTACACTGCCCAACCTCTTCTCTGATATAGTTCAGAGCATTCAAGGTATTTCCACAGTGAGGAAAGCGAATGTCACACCAGTCTTCAAAAAGGGCAAGAAGGAGGACCTGGGTAACTATAGACCGGTCAGCCTCACCTCCATCCCTGGAAAGGTGATGGAACAACTTATACTTGATGCTGTCTCTAGGCATATCAGGGATAAGAGGGTCATTAGAGGTAGTCAACATGGCTTCACCAAGGGGAAGTCATGCTTGACCAACCTGATAACCTTTCATGAGGACATTACCAGGTGGATAGAGATGGTAAAGCAGTAGATGTGGTCTATCTCGATTTCAGTAAAGCATTTGACACCGTCTCCCACAGTATCCTCGCGGCTAAACTGAGGAAGTGCGATCTGGATGATCGGGTAGTGAGATGGATTGTGAACTGGCTGGAGAAAAGAAGCCAGAGAGTTGTTGTGAATGGGACGGAGTCTAGTTGGAGGCCTGTATCTAGCAGAGTTCCTCAGGGTTCGATACTGGGACCAGTGCTATTCAATATATTCATCAGCGACTTGGATGAGGGAATAGAGTGCACCCTGAGCAAGTTTGCTGATGATATGAAACTGGGAGGAGTGGCTGACACACCAGAAGGCTGTGCTTCCATCCAGCGAGACCTAGACAGGCTGGAGATTTGGGCGGGGAAAAATTTAATGCAATTTAACAAGAGCAAGTGTAGAGTCTTGCATCTGGGCAAGAACAACTCCAGGTACCAGTATAAGTTGGGTACTGACCTGTTAGAGAGTAGTGTAGGGGAGAGGGACCTGGGGGTCCTGGTGGACAGCAGGATGACCATGAGCCAGCACTGTGCCCTCGTGGCCAAGAAGGCCAATGGCATCCTGGGGTGTATTAGAAGGGGTTTGGTCAGTAGGTCGAGAGAGGTTCTCCTACCCCTCTACTCTGCCCTGGTGAGACCTCATCTGGAATATTGTGTCCAGTTCTGGGCCCCTCAGTTCAAGAGGGACAGGGAACCGCTTGAGAGAGTACAGCACAGAGCCACAAAGATGATTAAGGGAATGGAGTATCTCCCTTATGAGGAAAGGCTGAGGGAGCTGGGTCTCTTTAGCTTGGAAAAGAGGAGACTGAGGGGTGACCTAATTAATGTTTATAAATATGTGAAGGGTGAGTGTCAGGAGGATGGAGCCAGGCTCTTCTCTGTGACATCCAGTGATAGGACAAGGGGCAATGGGTTCAAGCTGGAACATAGGAGGTTCCACTTGAATATGAGAAAAAACTTCTTTACAGTGAGGGTGACAGAGCACTGGAACAGGCTGCCCAGAGAGGTTCTGGAGTCTCCTTTTCTGGAGACATTCAAAGCCCGCCTGGATGCGTTCCTGTGTGATCTGATCTAGTGTTCCTGCTCTGGAGGGGGGATTGGACTAGACGATCTTTCGAGGTCCCTTCCAATCTCTAACATTCTGTGATTCTTTGAATCTGTGATTCCACTGTGTTGGAATTGCGCAGTGTCAGTGTACAGAAAGCTGTTCACCCTTCCTACTCTTTCTGACCCATTCCTTATTGTCATCACCTCCACCCCTGCCCCACGTCTGTCTGCACATTAGCAATAAACACATGTATGGAGTAGATCTACAGATAGTTTGGAACAATGGATTTCTTGTTAATTTTCCTTATGTACAGCACTTTTTTATAAGCTTGAACTCTTTCTGTTTTAAGGCACCCACAATTTGCAATTAGCAAAACACCATTTGCCTGGAGGTTGCAAGAGGGGAAAAACAAAAGAAGAAAGCTACCTGACTGCTACATGTAATACTGCCTTCTGTTCTATTCACTGCTCCCTTCTTAACAGGTAGTTGAACCCTCTCCATGGAGGAAACAGAAAAGACTTATTGCCCAGAGATCCAGTTCCTTGCTTGTAATATAGGAGTTGTGCCTGAGGATGGCTCATAAACTGGTGCATTCTGGGCAAATTCCCTCCAGGTATTTGCCTCACTAAGGCAGTCCCCCTGAGTAAACTGACAGATCAGAATAAATGGGAAAAATTGCAGAATCTGTTTTGCTAATAAGTAATTTTCTTTTTTTTTTTTTTTTTTAGGTAGAGAACTTCTGATTTTAATAACTCTTTTAAGTTATTCTGAAAATAACTCTTAAAGGCTTTTCTTGTTTTCACATTCAGAAATACTTGCTTTCATCAATTACTATTTTCTAGAAAAAAACACTTGTGTCTTGATTTGATTTGATTCAGAAACTTTAAGTGTGAGAAATTGTTTCTATTGAAAATTAATCCAAAAGCTTAAAAGATGTGCCTGCAGAATACTCTTCTTAAATGTGCTACTAATTTACCCCCAATTTAGCACCTAGTTGCCTTTAATGTCTTGAGATATCTCCCTAGACATTTTAAAATTACTGTTGATTTTAATGTTTTGTTTTGAATATTGTTATACGTAATTTTCTGTATTTCTTCAGAAATGCATAGTGTCATTTTTTTAGTAGCTGGATAACCACTGCACTTTCCTTTTGCTTTGTGAGTTTCCTTAGCGTAATACATTTCCTAGGTATTTTGAAGAGAAAAGTAAACAGACTGAATGCTGGTCTTACTGATTGTGGAAAAAAACCCAATACTATTCTTGCCACAGTTTCTGAATAACACCAGACAACAACACCTTTCAAAAAATTAGTCTGGCGACAAACCTACATTCAAAATCTTGCTACACATCAAAGGGAACATGCAACCTGGATGGAGTAATGAATTTCTGTTAGCCTGGTTAGTGCTTAATCAGTATAATATTCCAAATTGTTTATTAATACAGGAAGAATCTTATTAGTAAATTGTTATACAAAATAATTGTTCATAGTAATAACTATTTTTTCTGTGTTATGTTTACCCTTTTAGTGTCACTCTGAATCCTAAAGCTGGCCCTCCAGTCTACCTCAGGCGGGATGAGGGTGTTGGTAATTGTCTCGACCAAGCTCATAGGACCACCCTGGGTGGGACAAGTGGGGTTCGCAGAGGTTCTATATATACATTCCCTTGGGGCAAATTAAGGTGAAACGACACCAAAGAATTGCATATTGGCTTATAATTTTAATGCATATAATTGTTTAGGGGGAAAAAGGGAAATGCAGGGTATAAAATGTGGAATATAACAGAATTGCAAAAGAAAACAAATTACTTGGTAAAGACAATTCATTAATATTCTACCATCCACTAACAACACTAAACCTTATAGCAATGGAATAAGAGTAGCATGATTATCAATATCACTAGGGCTAGTAATAATCATCACTAAAAATAAGCAATCAATATGAAAAACCTATTACACAAGCCCCAGAAAGGGGCTGGCATTAAACTTATACAATGTTACCATACGTGCCAGAGGGAATACGGAGACAGTAGAGAGAGAGAGAGGGAGCGAGGGATGTGGGAAAGGAGGAGAAAAGAAGGAAGAAAAAGTAAAGGAGGGGAGAAAGAGAAAAAGAGGAGAGGGGTAAGGAGAAGAAAAGAAATAAAAGTTATCACCACTCCTTGGATCCCTGGATGAACGTCGAGGGGGGGGGGGGGTCGTTGCTTGTTCGGTTGGTCAGCCTCTCAGGAGTCTCCAGGTGATGGGCCCCACATTCCCCTATTTTGCTGGTTCATCTTTTATAGACAGAAGCACGGCTTTAATGAACAAAAGCTTGCTACTTTGTTGTAAGAGCCAGACTGAGTCCATTGTTAGACTCAGCGGGGGGGTTTGACCCAATCCACTGTAGGACCCAGCAGGGGTTTGCTGTCAATCGTTGATGGCCCTACTCAGCAGGGATTGTCTAGTCCTTTGTAAATGAGGGGAGTTGGGCTTTCGGTGTATCTTCTTACCTGATGCTTTGAGGCACCATGAGGCTTCGAGGCTTCCCTTATCAGAGTCTCAACGATTGAGTTCATTGTTAGTAAGGCTTCGGTGCATTCCTTGCCTTCTTGTCTGCGACTGGAACGTTTTGAGCTTTCTTATCTACAACAGGAATGTTTCGAGGCACCACAAAACAGTCTGGGCCTGGATGGTCAATTTGCAGTTTCTGCGACACCCCAGGAGTAGTCCCTTACAGTAATGACAAGTTTACAGCACCTTGAGGTCTTCCCTGACAAGAATATGATGTTCACAAGATTGGGGATGGGATTGCTTCTTCCTCCTCAGTGGTGCCACCAGCTAGAATTTATTTTCACTTTTTTTTCTTATCACACTCTCATTCCTTCTCAGGCTCTCCTAGCTGGAGTTCAGAAACTGTTCAAGAGCCTCTCCCAGCCTCAGCTGACACAAGATTCTCTTGATTTTTGCACAGTGACCGCTTTTATGTGTGAGACTTTTACCATATGTGGTGTTCCTGTTCTTGAGCTGCAACAAGTCATGCAATCATCACTTGATCACCAATAAATTTTTACAGTAAGCTAGAATTACCTTAGATCAAGTCAAAACCAGAAAAGTCCTGACACTCTGTAAAACCACATCAATATAAAGCCTAAATCCTTGTACTAATAAAGGCAAAGATCATATTTACTGGACTTCACTAATAGTCCTAAGTGTGATATATTGTGGGTATTTGTTCATTGAAATTGCTGTAAGGAACAAGTTATACTTTAAGAATTTAAAGATTAACAGACAGCCAGGGACGCAGAGACATCCTGCCATAAGAAACAAGATGTCTCAAGACAGAACGATAAGGGAATGGCATGCGACCAGCAGTTTCAAGGCCGATGGAGCAATTATGTCTTTTGTAAGAAAAACAAGAAGAGCAACATAGATGAAAAACTGCTGCCTTAATCTCTTAAAACGGGATGCCCCCCCCCCGTTGACACTGGACCATGGAGCCTGAGAGATCACGTAATCCAGAAGTAATCCAGAAGAAACCAACGATAAAAAGGGGGACTGTGGAGAGTGTAAGTGCGCGCTGACGATAGAGCACAGACTCCCGTGGCTGCGCAGCGCTGTTTCGCTTGTTGTGCTTACTAATAAATTCTATGATTTGCTATTTAATAAATTGATTCCTGTACAATTTATTACACTAAGGACTCCACTGCAACTGAAGTACTCTTCTTAATGCACAATTTATTCAAAGACTACGTAGCGTCAGTTATATATAAGCAGGATATTACTCATCACCTTAACTTGTGTGTTGCGCCTTTATGAAGGAATTAGAGAATGCTCATTGCTTTTTGAACCAGAAGTATTGCTCTGATAGAACTTCACTGACCATTTTGAAAATGCACACAAACTTGCAGAACAGACTGATTTTCTCAATATCAATCAATCTTTGCCCCTTTGTAATACTCAGATATCAGCACACATACAGCATGCTGTCATGGGCTAATCCTTCTCCCCACCCCCATCCATCTTTATGTCTCAACCATTTGGGCAGAGCACTCAGACAAAGAAGAGTCACCACCATGTCTACAAACAGCTCAGGCGGAGCACGGTTGGAAGAAAAGCTCTTTTGTGAACAAATGTTAGCAAGTTGTTAACATTTTGAGTGACAGCACACCTGTTGAAGTGCTGCATGGATGCTGAGGGCTGGAGTAATCTCACGGGTTGAGAACCATCTGTGCCCCCCCCCCAACAAAGCTAACCTGGATGCAGGGCTGTTGTGCCCCCCAAAGATCAACCTGGAAGGTGATCTGGGTGCATTGCCCACCTACCTCCCCCTGAGGGGTGGTTCTGGACAGACCAAATGGTACAAAAGGTGAGCCATACCACCTACTCTTTGTCAACCCACCACCTCCCTCCCCTCCTGAAAGAAGTTTCTGCATAAAGATTCCTGCCTGAAACAAAGATTTCTGAAGAATGACAAGCGCCGAAGTGAGGGATTGGTGCTATTCCCTATGTGTGTTTGTCTGTGTCTATCTCTGTCTTTCTGATCCTTTTTCTTACTTTTCAACCGCTTCCTACTCTGTCTTTTGTCTAATTTTTACCTCCAAATAACAATTGAGTGTTATTTGGTGCTTGCTTAATGGATAAGTGATATCTGTTGATAACTGGTAAGTCATTTGGTGCTTGACTTGGAGAAGTTGATTCGTAATGTTTTTGCAGTTGCTGAGGTAAATAAAATAGTGTTGTACTGTTCCTTGAGTCATTGTCTGGCTCCATCTAGCTGGTGCTCTTTTTCGGGGAACCACAAAAAACCTTTCTTGACTGTCTACTATAGTGGGGTGAGGCACACTCACTTCCAGGTGTCATACTGCATAAGGAAAATGTGCTTCTAGAAAACTTATATTAAATTTTTTTACTGTGTATAGTGCTTTTTGTTTCCTTTTTTTTCTTTTCTGATCTGATAATCGAAATATCTAACTAGATAAACAAATAAATAAATGTTTATACATAGAAAATATGGCTTCCTGGAACAATAACTTAGGAATGACTTTTCAGCTCAGTCGAAGTATTTTAGTTTTTTATTTGAAAACGGTATTTTCCCAGGAGGTAATGATGAATACAAGCCATTTCTTACCTGTGGTGAGCATGGGCCAGAAGTAGGGCCAGTCCTCTCCCCAGCATCGTGTTAAATTATGCCCGAGTTTCCAAGAGTTCTTTCCCAGCTTCTATGAACATCTAGGATGCTCCAAGTCTTTTTCACAATGATTGTTCTTTATATGGGGTAAGCTAAGAATGGATGGTGGCAAAAGGAAGACTGAGAGCACGTGTGCTCATTTTTTAAAAAGCTTTTTAGGCATTTCAGATGCATGAAAAGTCGATCAAAACTGTAGACATCAGATTCTTTGTCTTAAAATTCAAAGGAAAATGTAAATGTCAGAAGAGTTGTCATGGAAAAAGAAGTAATAAAATGAGCAGGTTGTACAGAACGATGACTCTCCCCTCAGATAATCTGTTATAGCGGTCCGAGCCAAATTACCCATCCTATTCACTCTGAGGAAATAGCATGATGATTGTAGATTGCCTGGTTTATGGATTGCCTTCAGTGATTATCCAGAGTTTTGACAAAGTGACATAATGACTGGGGCTTTTTATGTTGTGAATGTTAGTATTTAGCTAAAGAAGCCTTTGCTAATCAGACCTGCAGATAGCCTACAACATTTGGTAACAAAGGATCTGGCTTCTCATGCTTTCCCAGTACATGTCCTGGCTGCTCCAGCTTGGTTGCAAGGACTTGTTTTGGTCAAGACGTAGTAGTCCCTTAAGTTATTTGCTACGCTCCGTAACACATTGTTTGGCATCTGTTACCTTTCCACATTATTAAAGCAGGTTATTGTACATTACCCTAGCTTAAATAAATATGCCACATTACAAAGAAAAATCTGCACTTAAATTAAAACAATAAAGCTATGTTTACTATAGAATTACAAAATAGAGTCCTAAAGTGTTTTGGGGAAAAAACCATCCACACAGTGGGGTTACTCCAGAGATGAATGCAAGTGTTTCCTTACATGATCATCATCATGTGTAGGTAATGAAGGCACTGTTCAGGGACCTCATTAAGAGTGATATTTTTTCTTTCAGTATTACTGTGAGGAACTTTAAAACTGTATTAAAATGGAGAATCAACCCTTTCACACACTTTGTGGGTTAAGACAATGCAATAAGTGGGAACAGCTGTGACTTTAATCACATAAGAAACAAACCCTTCCATTATACTCTGCTGAATGCAGAGGCAGAATGCAATAACTAAACACTGACAGGCAGGAGGCAATCAGTGGGGTATTTATTTCCCTTTATTGTTACATGATATGCTAATTTCTGTTAATGTTATTTTTTAAAAAATTATAATTGACTTAGATGCAGATAAGATTAATCAGCAAAAGTCTAGTGAGTATTTCAAAGACATATAAAGGTTAATGTCTTATTCTTCAACAGACTTTAAAAACCTATCTTCCCTTTTAACATTTTATACTTTAATTTAATCATTTTCCATACCCAAATTTGCATTTTGTCAGTTGCAATACATAAGCAGAAAAATCACTTGGAACTATAATATGTTACACAGATTTCTTAATCTCCGAGCCATGAGTAAGAAAATAAACCTTTCCTTCAGAAAGTTATCAAAAAGGAGATGAAATATTTACTTGTACAAAGCCCAAGTACAGAAGTATTTTATTTTTTACAGATATGAAAGACCAGTCTTGCTGCATTTTGCTTTTCCATTTACATAGGAAAAGATTGTAAATTGAGACCCATAGCCATAAATGAGGGAGTTGCTCTGTGTAATGGGGAAGAAAATAGAAATATATTTCTTTTAAAGTTAGAAAGACCATGGCACAATGGAAGTTGAGTTGAGGAGGAAACTGTATATCTTATAATTAACCACAATGCTCAGTAGTTTGTATTGCATTTGTTTTCTAGTCTGGATCTCTAAAATGATTTGCTTCTGTAATTTCACATATGCCAAGTCTTAAAACTGAGAAAGAAAAGCACAGAGACACAGGCAATGGCATTCATCTCAACTAACTTTAGATTATCTGAGCTAGTTATCATGGGGGTTTGATATAGATAGGTTCTCTATAGTCAGTCTTCAGTGCAGAACTATTGTTAAAGTTAGGTACCTCAGGTTTAATCTTTTTCTAAAACATACGAACCCATCTTAATTGGGTCAGGCAAACTGAGTTCTAAAGTAATTATTTATCTCCATTTATGGAAAGTGAACCCATGGAATCTAACTCAAGTGAATTCCACCCTTTGTTATTTTTATCAGTGTCAGAAAGTAAGTCTCTGGCAATGCTAGGAAGAAACTTTCTAATTTAGTAATTTATGTCCCAGTACAAAATTTGAAGTAGGACATTGTACTGGAAAGTGAGATTAAAATTATGAGGAGTTACATAAATATGTCAAACATATTTGGCTTTGAAATGCAAGCAAATACCATCTCAGAGCTTTTACATTAAGTAGGCCTGTTGTGTTACCTGACATAATTTAAATTTTAAAGATGATAGACAAAACAATCTCATTAAGTCTCTTCTGCACCATTACATGTTTTTAATGAGCTTTATACCTTGCAGATTAATTAACAATGACTATTTCAAATGTATGAATTAACAACAAAAACTTGAAGTGACTTAACTACAAAGGAATAGCAATGGCCAGAAATAATAAAGATCCATCAGCTAAAACAAGTTCATATTTTCTCAAGCTTGACAGACTTCTGCCAAACTGGAGAAGGTTTCTGATCAGTGATGGGTCTGCAAGACAGACTCTGGGCAACTGTGCTAGGAGAAGCAAGCCAACAAATACAAGGTTGTGAAAGCTCTGGGAGGACTGATTCTGACATAGGTGGGTGGAATAATAGGTGTTTCAAGGAACAGAAGCTACTGCTGCCTGAAAAAAATGTGGGAAGCCTATAGTAGAGCACATAATGGGAACATATATGATTGGGTGAGATTCATCTAAATTGGTTTCAAACACTTGCAGTATGTATGTCTGCTGAAGACCAAGATTTCCTTTATGTGTGAAGACAAGCAGCAGATACTTTTAGGAAATATTTTACCTGACCTACCTTAGAATGAAATCAATTAGATTATCATTAACTGTAAAGAGAGCCTGGCACAAGTAATTTGAGTATGGATGCCTTTGTTATACATGTTTAATTTTAATAACATTAATTCCACACTTCAGTTTCCTCATTCGATAAAGTGTGAGTTAAGAATTTTCGTCACCATAACAAGGCTAAGAAGACATCTCTAAAGTAAAATTTACCCATCATAATTTAACAAGTGTTGCATATCAAAGGACATGACATCCTTAGAAGATGTCCTTCAAAAATATTTTTAGAGAGAATACATAAAATTCATGTATCAACCTGACTGATGTCCAGATAGTTTTCTAGAAGAAAGCTTGAGGTGTACAGACCTCATTTTCCTTTGAATCTTATGTCTTCCTTTCAGTAAATTTTGCCTATTCAGGTAACATAAAGAGTTGTCCTTCTTTCAAATCCTTGTATATTTGATCAGCTTGAAGATTTTATTTCCTTACTTTACATTTGTCTTCCCATGTCCTTCTGGGTTTGTGCTTAGGGATGAATTACTTGCTTCAGTATTTAATGAAGATGTGTACTATATCAATCAAAGTGTATAGATCCCTTGTGTCCTTACTTTCAGCTTTAGATCATTCATGTACAGTAGTATTTGTCAACTTTCCATCCCCATATTATTTTAATTTTTTTTACATAGAGTTGAACACAAAGTGTATCAGTGGCAAACAAAGTAACATTTTCTAAACTCTTTTAGCAAATATCTTCAATAAGACCAATTACTTTTAATGATTTTGTTGTTCTTGTTGAAGAAATGCTCTGTTTAATATATGGAAATAAGGACTCCATTAATAATTTCTAGGGTAAAATTTGTTCACAATTTATTGGTAAATAAGTTTGGTTTTTTCTTTCTGTGTCAAATGAAATTGCCTTATTGACGGATGCTAGGTGTCTACAGTGTTTTCAAGTTGTTTGCAGTTCACTAAGGAAATCTCTCTGAGCACTTAGAAGAAGTACTCTTTTTTAAAACCTTGTAATAAATAAAATACAGGTTCTGAAAATGTCTGCTGTTTTCTCCCTATATTTCTTTTCTGGGACTGAAATCTTGAATTGAAAAAAATATGTTCATTTCTGTTTTCTCTGTTTAAACGAGCACACATTTGCAGTAGCAGCTTATGCCTCAGTCTATCTAGAAAACAAGATGAAGGCGCTAACTAGCTTTTTACCGACCAAAACATTTGACCTTTCTACTCTCCAATCACTATGTACCTGTGTCATAGCACCACAGGACCCTCATGCTAGAAACAGCTGTCTTCCAAATGACACGACTGACCCTTAGCATTTTGAAGTCAGCATGTCTTCTCTGACTCCAAAGGGAATACACAGATTTACTGAAGATGAGATTTTTCAGATGTTAACTGTTTCACCTTGGACATGGATAGAATATACCTATCCCAGGAAAGGGTATGAACTCAAGCAGATTTGATAGACATGACACCTACCCAGAGTGTCATCTTTACTATGAATGTCTATGAAGAAGTTCAGTCAAAAAGACTATTAGTTTTCCAAAAAATTTTCTTCTTAATTGCCAAAAATCCTCTGCATGAAAAGCATGAAACAAATTGCTAATGGCACAACTATGACAGGATCTTAAGACTCTTGATCAGCTGCCATATTCAACTGCCAAAACTATCTCTGATCTCTCTTCTGCGTAAACAGCATTGTGAACTATGAAGGATCAGATAAGAGTTTTCTGTATATTGTCAATCAGCCACATTTTCTTCCTGATACAAAAAGGAAATACGAAGTTCACAAGAGTATACCTTGAGTACGCAGATTGATGCTGTTAGGAAATAAATAATTAATGAATCTGTAGATATTTTCAATCCAGTTTCCTTGGTGGAGGAAGAGAAAGAGCTAGAGGTGATTATTCTCCATTCTGGCTTATAAAAGTAGAGATACTTTAGATGTAAATAATATTTCCAAACATAGATATCTGCAACACAGATAAACTAGAGGAAGACTAGACCCTTTAAGGCTACCTTCTAGATTAAAGAAGACAAATAGGTACCTTTAGAGGGTAGTTCATCTGCTCTAATTTAGAACACTACTCAGGTTGAGTCCTTCTCCAAAAATGTCTTCCTTTCTACTGATTGTAAAAGGGAATAGTACGTAGAAATACGTACTAAGCTATGTTCCTACAACCTAGCTACATTGCATCACTAGCTTTAATTAGTCACGAACTTAAATAAATATGCAGGTTAAATTTCTTTTAACAAAATTATACACAGAAGTTTGAGATTACAAAAACTCTCTAGTGTAAGAAAAACTAATAACAAAAAAGCAGAACGATTTGCTGTTGAGTTACGCTCTCTTTTATTGTGCATCAATGAACTTGAGTTTAATTATACTAGTTTAAATTAACTCAAGACTTGCAGATAATCAAATCAAATTAAAAAAAAAACTTAAATACTTATTTATTTGGGAATTTTTGTCAGATTATGTTTTGGGGGTTTTTTTGGTGTGATTTTTTTTTTAAAGGACAGAATACTCCCAATCTTGAGTTACAGAATTCCCCTCAGGATAAGGAAATTCATAATCCATAAATGAAGTTCTGCTTTGATGCCACTAACTAAGGAGTGAAAGAAAAAATTCAAGCCATCATTAGAACTCATTAGTTAGAACCCAGTTCAATATATTTAATTTTAGATAACAAATAAAGAATAACTATTGCTTATTAAGGTATACATAAAATAAATCACATACTCCACTTCAAAGTAACGAAAGAGCTTACATTTTAATCATTGAATCATAAAGAGTAGAATTTTCAAACTAATTAAACTATACCGTTAGACCCACTCTTCAGTTAGCATAAATTTTATTGTCTCTGTGGCAGTCTGGGAAGCTAGCTGATGGTCTAGAATAATCTTATTAATATTCATAATTTACATCCCTGCTTTCTCTTATAACATTATTTGTAATCTTTTTAAATTTCTGATTCTCCTGATACTCTTAAGATAGTCACTAAGTAATCTCTCTGTAGCTTGTGGAGCAAGTGCTTCTCAATTTCAACTGATGGATTTCATTACTTTTCTTATGACTGGATCAGAATTCTTACATATATGTTATTTCATTGGAGCAAGGCAGTGCTATTTTTTTGCTTTTTTTGTTTTGATATTGGACATAATGTTAGAGGTTTCCAACAAGTATAAAAAATAGCTACCTATTATCAGTCCTTTTTCTGAATTATTTACTGTAGGTTTCAGTTAATGACAATCTTGATGCAGAAATACTTTCCTAGTTAATGTTCAGATGCTGATTATGTAAACCTACAGTTTTTCTTTGACTTTACAATTCATATAGAGCAGAGCTGCAAAATTCCTGTGGAGAGGAAGTGATAGGCTTGCCTCTGAAGAATAATATGCATCTAGAAACATCTCTCTGTCTGTTAGCTGGTTTAACAGTGCATGTTTAAGAGATCCTTCTGGATGAATGTGTTTATTTCCATAAACGTCCTTTCCCATGGCCATATTTGACTCATCCTAGATAATGTCATTGCAATTTTAGATGGATAGTATTTCTTGGCATTGCATAAATAAAAACCTAGCTTTGCTTTAGAAAATTAAGATCTGAAATGTCTGGTGTTTTAGAGAACAGTAAGGATTCTTTCTTTTGTACAATAGTCTTTGTTGTAGTTGGAATGAAAGAAAATGTTTATTAAGCTCTAGACATATGGCACAGATTAGAAAACTCCTAGGTTGGAGCTCCAATTGGTAGGTTAATATTCTAAGGTGACAGATTAATCAATGTAAACCACATAGCTCAGTTGAAACTACTGTTCCAAATTGCCAATTTCATCTTCATCCAACAGAGAAAATGCCAACCTTTCTCTCTGCAGTAAAATCTTCTTGTTATAACAATGAAGCAACTCCAGAGTTACTATTATTGTGAAACATCTGGTAACAACAAGATGTAGCTCCTGTGAGATAATCACATCCCAGTAAAATTGGAAGAACTTACTGAACTTTGTTGTATTTCATGTTTTGTAATACCCCTGAGCGTGATTGGCTCATAATTCTGTAATCACTTTGCCTCTGCACAAGAAATGAAACCACAGATGCTACACTTTGCTATAATGGCAACCGCTTAATATAAATAAATGATAAAAATAACAGTGCTGTTCATATATAAAATATATACAGCATAATAAATACCATGGAATTGAAAGTTGCTGGGAACACACTAAAATAGGTGCAGAAGGCCTTGTTATAGCCATCATTAAAAATAGATCAGGATATAGAAAATAAAAAAAAACCAACCTCTTCATTTCCATGGCATTACTTTTATTATGAAATTTGAATTGTCTCCTCTTTTCTTTTTTTCCTGTTAGAACATTTTCTTCCCAAAATAGTAACATGGTCTGGAACAACTTTGGTAGCGTCTTTTCCTTCAGCAACTTAGAAAAGAAAAAAGAAAGTAAAAAAATGAAATTTCTTATTTTGATAACACAACTGAAAGAAACATGAATGTCTAAGTAAGTAAAGCATAGATCACTTAAATAAAATAATAATAATAAAAAACAGAGAACTTTGTATCTTTAAATTTTCATTTTTTTATTTAAAACAAACAAACAAAAAAAACCCAACACCCCAAAACCACCTGAAAATCAAAAAGGAAATTTTTTGACAAATCCAGCTTATAAGAGTGAAGCAGTGCCTGAGATAATTCAATAGCCACTGTTGATCTCCAAGGACCACCTACCCTCTCATTTGATCTAAACAAATCTTTAAAAAAAATATTGGATCAGGGAATATAAGGGATAGTACTGGTGTTACAAACAGATATAATAAACAACTTAATAGAAAAGTATTTTTAGATACTTATCACTTTGTATAAACATAGAGGTATTTGGAATCAGTTGAAAAAAAAAAAGAATGACTGCAAATAAAGTATAAATGACACCTTTGAGTATTATTGTAGAGAAATGACTGGCAATACTAAGGTAAAGCAGAGGTATTCTTGGCAGGTAATGTTAAATATTTTAGGGGCAGTTTCCCCAGAGATAGTTCTGCACCATCACTTACTACTTCTAATGCATACTTCAGGAAACAGAATATATCAAGGGGAGTTACATTTTAGGCTACAAAAAACATCATACTGAATAATATAAGAATAAAATCAAATATTATTCAAACAATGTTGGCAGAAATAGCACATTCCCATGTTAAAAAACATGTAACAGGTCTCTCTTGTGATATCGGCCCCTTTGTCTTTGCTGCTTTTCTGTGTCCTGCAACTTGCAGAGACATTCTCACTTCTTCTAATGCAGTAATTTTTATTTTATATAATTTAACCACCATTTTACATTCACTAACAAAAACGTAGCCTATGGTGACTCAGGCCTCCTAGCGCAATGATACTCATTCTCTATTTTAGAGACAATCAAATATCAACAACAGTGATTTATTGTATTATAGCAACAAAAGTGGTTTATTGATTTCATTTGGTTTTTGGTTTTGGTTTGGGTTTGTGGGATTTTTTCTTTTTTTTTTTTTTAATTTACTATGCTTTTTGTACCATTATTTTAGACTTCTAATTGTATGGCAGAACATAGTTAACATAGGTCTAAGTACTAAATACCATGGCTATAGTGGATTGAGCCAGCTTTTACTCTGGGAACACTGGGGTCCAATCTCTGCTATAACTTCACCAAATATTGTTTTGGTAAAATATGAGTTATTTTCTTCTTACATTAAGCAGAGACAGCAGTCATGCACATGCCAGCAAGAAGCCTGGCGCCACAGCACATAGGAAGAGAAAATGCACTCTGGGAAGAAAACAAACTCTGCCTGTACAGTAGTCCTCAGTTGGGGGGATATTTCCACCAGCTAAAAAACTTTGAAGCTGCAATTGCAATGTGCGATTTGAACCTTCAGGAAAGCAAAAACTAAAACCAAACCCAAACAATCAAAGAAACAAAATAAAACCAAAACAATACTCTCCCCTCCCTGATACACACACACACACAAACTTTCTATGTTGGGTTGGTAGGGCCATTTCTAAGACCCTTGAATATGTAGTGCACAGTAGTGGCACATTTGGCACACAGGAATATTTTCTGTGTTATCTCTACCTGCCTTTCATTCCTTTCATACAGCCCTTGTAAACAGGTATCTATTTGCACTGGTGTGAAGGGAGGGCTGCTGTCAGCACAAATTTTAGAAAGTCAAAACTTTTCCTGTGTCTGTAAAGCCTGTTACTGCACAGTACTGAATCCAGCAGAAGGTAACAACATAAAGAACTTTATACATCCTTTAGCAATGTACATTTTTTTTCTTTTTCATTTGCCTGGCACAGTGAGAGAATGATGTATATATGGAAGCAATGGAGATTTGTCTGGTGAGCTTGATGGGCAATATGTTACTTTTTGAAATAGTACTTCTATAGCATATTGGCACACTCAAGTGTTGGAGTTTCTTCAGGTTGAGGTTTTTGAAAGTTCCATGTATCAGAAGTGTCAGAAACTCTAAAGATCTTTGTTGAACTGGAGTCAATATAGCCAATGCCACTGTTCTACTATTTTTTATTAAGGTGCTATGATGTTAATATGAAATAAACTTACTCTGCACAAGTCTGGCATAAACACCTTCAGAAATTGCAACAGACAAGCATGTATATTCCCAGAGGGCAGGCATGTGGCAGCATGGTGAGCACACAGCAAAAAGCAATGATGTCCTCTGGTTCTGCTGAGCTTCTAACCCCATCTGCTGAACCAATGCAGCCACACAGACAGAGTTCCTGTTCACTCGAGCAACCACCCAGGTTTCTGGCTGTGGGATGTGTGAAGGGATATTCCTAGAGGTGGAAAAATGACTGCAGGCAAGCCTGTGGGAGGTGTGACCAGATTGATGAACTGCTCTGCTTGGTGTCTGAGTTGCGGTAGGAGGTGGGCAGACTGAGGAGTATTCAAGAGTCTGAAAGGAGGATTGATCAATGGAGCCACACCCTGCCATCTGTGATGCATGGAAGCCAACTGAGTGTGGCAACCACAGAACCAACTCCTATATCTAATTTGTGCCAGGAGGAAAGCAGGGTCACAAGGGATAAGGAGGAGTGTAAAAAGTTACAGCACAGAGCAGTAAGAGTAACCCCTCCTTACTCTCTAAGTTACCCTCTAAGATATCCTCACAGTATAGGTAGGAGGCCGTGGGTACAATAGATGAAGTGTGTAAAGAGATAGAGAAGGCATTTGCACAAGTAGTCTTGCAAAGTTCAGATGCCTCTGATAATCCCCCCTTTAAGTACTGAAAGGCTGCAATAAGGTCTCCCTGGAGCCTTCTCTTCTCCAGGCTAAACAAACCCAACTCTCTCAGTCTTTCTCGAAAGGACGGATGTTCCAACCCATCAATTATTTTTGTGGCCCTCGTCTGGACCTGCTCCAACAGGTCCATGTCCTTCTTGTGCTGAGGATTCCAGAGATGGAGGTAGTAATCCAGGTGCGGTCTCACGAGTGTGGGGTAGAGGGACAGAATCACCTCCCTTGACCTGCTGGTCATGCTTCTTTAGATGCAGCCCAGGATACAGTTGGCTTTATGGGCTGCAAGTGCGCATTGCTGACTCATGGTGAGCTTCTCATCTACCAACATCCCCAAGTCCTCCTCAGAGCTGCTCTCAATCTATTCTCCAACAAGCCTGTATCTATACTGGGAGTTGCCCCAACCCACATGCAGGACCTTGCACTTGGCCTTGTTGAACCTCATGTGGTTCATATGGGCCCATTTCTCAAACCTGTCAAGATCTCTCTGGATGGCATCCCACCCTTCAGGTGTGTCAGCCGCACCACTCAGCTTGGTCATCTGCAAATTTGCTGAGGTGGTACTTGATCCCACAACCCATGTCACTGATTAATATATTAAACAGTACTGGTCCCCTGAGGGACACCATTTGTCACTGATCTCCATCTGGACATTGAACCATTGATCACTACCCTCTGGATGTGACCAACCAACCAATTCTTTATCCAGTGAACAGTCCATGTATCAAATCCATATCTCTCCAATTTAGAGAGAAGGATGTTGTGAGGGACAGTGTCAAAGGCCTTACAGAAGTCTTAGGAAGACAGCGTTTAGGAAGCATTTATTTTCCAAAAGGATGGTCAAACACTGGAACAGGCTTCCTAGAGACAGTGTTTAAGAGGCATTTGGATAATGCCCTTAATAACTTGCTTTAACCTTTGATCAGCCCTGAACTGGTCAGGCAGTTGGACTGAATGTTTGTTGTAGGTCCCTTCCAGCTGAAACAGTCTAGTCTAGTCTAGTTTATGCTATGCTATGCTATTCTAAATTGGATTTGAACTAGATCTAGACTTCTCAGATTATAGGAAATGGTGAATGTTCATTTTTATTCATTATTTGTACTTTCAGTTACTTTGGGAGTAACTGAACTTCTGAAGATAATCCATACACTTGTGCCTCAGTTTCCTATAGGAAAATAAGAATACTTCCATTTTTTAATTTTGAAATGTATGGAAAACATAGACAAGTAATATAAATCACAAAACAGAATACTTACCAAAAGAGTTTATCTTGTTTCTTGAAGACAGGAAGACATTATGTAACACTGGGATTTTTTTTTTTTGTTAATATTGATTGTCTAATTTTTCATTTGCTCTTCATATTTCCTGATATTCCTTACTAGCTTATAGCTTTATATATACTTTTTCTGGCTACTGTGATTTACAGTGACTTTAAGAGTAAAGGTAGTTAGGACAAAATAGTGATTGAATATGGTTTTCCTGTTGCCTTTTTTAGTTTCATAACTGAAACCAGCCACCTAAAGGACAAAAAAGAACAAGAAAACCCCAACTATAGAAACTTGCAAAGTTCAATTCTGATAGGTACATTTCATAACATAATAGCCACATTATCATTTTTCTGATTTTCCATCACTGAAATTGTTCTTGTTTTGATCACACAGTTGCCTATTTTAGCGTGACTTATTAAAAATCATATTAAAAATTAGAATAGCCATATAAATAAAACAATTTTTCCTAACTTCAGTGTACTGTACGAGCTATTAGTTAGGCATTGGCTAACTTTCTAAATTCTGAGCATTTCCTAGTTATAGCATTATTTTTACTATAATTAATAATATATTAAACATACAAGAATAACAATTAAGAATTTCTGTACTCTTTCTTTGACTTTGACAGCAACTCTCTGTATGGTCCTGCACAAAGTAGTTGAAGTTCCTTTTACATGTGGACATACAGTGGTCAGGATTTCCTAGTATCTTATAATGATCCAGATTTTGCTGTCTGGAAGTTAATGGCAAAGTTAAAAACAAGAAAATTTTGTAAGCAAGTAACAACCCATTATCTGCTCTCTACTGAAAAAACACCTAAGCAGATTGCACTGGAACATAAATATGAAGGCCCAAAAGATCAGTAGAACCATATTCTGTTGTGAAGAATGAAATTACTGAACCTCTGAATGCCAAATTATTTTTCTTTTAAATTCTTATGAATAGAGAGTATATGGATTCCATACTGACTATAGCTAAAATCTCCACAAATAAATTTAAGGTATGTAAGATATTACGAGATCTTTTGCTCATCTTAATATTTTTCTGTCAGAATAACTAACTCTCCTCATATTCAATGAGTCTTAATTTTATACAACACTTTAAAAAGATAATTATATTAGTGATTCTTATAACACATTAATGGACAGAAGCACTAAGATGATACAGCACTAATTTAATTTGTTAGAAAGTGAAAATGCAAGACTCACATTCTGCTTTTTCTGAGAAATATCAGTGCTGTCTACTCTTTCTTTCAACATTGTCTACAGGGGAAGTCTTGCTATTGAGCAACCCTAAAATTACCACTGATACTTTCAAAGGACAGGTGCTTCTCCAATGAAGATAAAAGGCTGGAATTGTCTAGATATTTCAGAAATGAAAAAAACAGTAACATTTTTTAGCTTTTTGCTTTTCTTTCTTTTTCTTTAATGCAGTGAGTTATTTAAGAACATCTAAAAGGTCCAAAATATTATTTCCCATAATACATATGCATCTTCAGACTTTAATTAAACACATCAGTCAGTGAAGTAAAAGAACAACTCTAAGGCTGGCGCATCCATACATTTAGAACGAAAAATTGTAACAGGTTTACCTTTGGCTGGGTTCCACTCCACACAGCCGCTGTCTCACCCTCCCTAATCCCAGGGATGGGAGAGAGAATTAAAGGGGGAAAGGGAAAAAAAGACTTGTTGTTTGAGATAAAAACAACTTAATAACTAAATTACAATAATATTAAAAATAATAATATGTGCAAATAAACAAATGAGTGATACACAGTGATACTGTTCACCACTCAATGACCAAAGCTCAGCCCGTTCCCAGCTAACCATCCCAGAACGGAGATAAGAGCCCAAGCATCCCGCACCAAGACCTGACTGAGGAAGGGAGACAACCCAGTGAGAGGGACCACCCCGAGAGAGCAGACCTGGAAAGAGGAGAGCTGACCCAGAGCAAACAGGAATGAGCTTCTGAAGAGCCCTCACCTATATACTGGGCATGATGTACATGTTGTGGAATAGACTATTGGCTGGTTTAGGTTTAATTCCTAAACCGAAGATCAAATCCTAGGCTAGTCATCGGGGCTGCGCTCCGTCCCAGCTTTTCCTGCAGCCACAGACACTGGCACAACAGAGAAGCCGAAAGGACCTTGGACTGTCCTGGCAACAACTATAAACATCACTGTTATCAGTTTTCTTCTGAGCACAAATTCAAAACACAGCCTATTGCTAGCTATTATGAAGAAAGCTAACTCTGTCTCAGCTGAACCCAGGACAAAAATAAACTTAGTTTTATAGACTAAATAATTTAATATCTTTACCAGAACTTTATTATTCTATAAAACAGCTCAAGCTTAGTTTTCTGAGTCACAGCTTTCATCATAATACTTGTATAATACTTATTAAAGATGGTAGAAGAAATAGGCACAGCGTGGTTATGTGTCTGCTTCTCAGAATCAGGAAATCAAGACTTCAAGTCCATTTCTCTGCTACAAAGGGTCCAATGTTTTATCCCATTACCTCTAGGTGCCTCTCCAGAAGAACACAGTTGTCCTTGTCCACAACAGATGCACTGCTGTGCAGATCACACTTTTATCCTCCTGCTTTTGACCTCTTTCCTGTCTGAAAGAATTAAATTGTATAAAAATTCTACAACACATCACTAACAAGCCAGTATCCCATTGTAAAAGATGAGGAGAGATGTACAGACACAGACCATCTTGTGGTTTGTTGGTCTTAGGACAGCTGCTCTGTGTCAGTGGGTAGGCCATACAAAGAATCCATACAGCTCTTGTTCTGATAGAGCCCCTTAATTGTGCAGATAACTTCCTTCCTTCAAAGACCTTTCTCAGTACTTTTTGATTTTCCATGGGTCACTTCAATAAACTGCTTTTAAGCCATTTTTTTTTCTGTTTAGATTTCTTTTTTTCCTGCAATTTTTGCCTTATAGTGTAAGAGGATTGTAAATGCTATCACAGTGTTTTCAATGCCATTTTGAATGTGGGAGCAGTGGGGACTAAAAAAAAGTACAACAGACACTTATTCCTTTAGTGGTGTTAGCTGCTGGAGGAAGGGGAAAGGCGGTATGTCAGTCAAGATAAAGAAGCTGAAACCTCATTTGTTTCTCCTGTATCCCCCTCTGGCAAGTGCTGAGTAACTTCTGCTTCTCCTACTTGGTGTGTAAATCCATTTTTTCACAAAAGCAGAAGGTATAGAAAGGCCCTAGCAGGGCTACATCATCATTGGGAATATTTTCACACATGAGATACCTCAGTTATATATAAAAAGAAAATAAGTTTAGGGGAAGGTCACTAATAAAATGAGGGAGAAAATATAAAATGGAGGTTGACAAGTAAATGTAGATGCATAGAGACTGAGAAGAGACACGCAAGAATCCAGAGCAGAATTGGTGATACAGGAAACAGGAAAGAAAATGGAAAGTAGAAAAAAAAATTCTGAACAAAAAACTTAGGAACAACTTCACAAGCGGGGCTCATGTGAGAAATAATTCAATTCTTTCTATGAATCAAGTGAGATGCCTGTATTTTTGGAAGGATTTGGTATAATTATTTTTAAACTCTGTTGCTTCTTTACATTTCCATTTCATTAAGTGAAAACTCAGGTCTTTCAAATACAGATTCACAAATGACTGAACAGGAAAATCTCAGAACTTTTCCATGCTTCTTGTTGTTTTAAGCCTACAAAATTGGTTCAGAATTTAGGCACATTCTTAATTTTCTTACTTCAAAGTCTTATACTGAAATTTTAGCCATATGTTAGTAGCAACGAGTTTAAAAACAGAAATGTTCACAGATTGAGGCAGAGTGGGCTACAACATTTCTTATTACAAAGAGGGGAGTCGAAAAAAGCCCATGCAGTGTTATTGACTGAATAGAGACTGACAAAAATGCAGATGGTAGACTTTATTGTCAATAGATGTGGTTATGAAGTGGTGGAGGTGAGTGGGATGCTGCTGTTCATTCTGTCCGTTGTTCATAATCTCTGGCAAAACACGGTATTCTAATGATACTTCTAAGTATCATTACTTCTAACTACTAAGTACTTCTAACTACTAAGTTAGTAGGCATGCAGTCAGGGTGTGGAAAAAAGAATGCATACAAATGTTATAAAAGAGAACAATGATTGCTGAAAATTACATTAAGAGATTAGGATCTCATACAACTGGCTTGCATTGCAGCATACAGAATGCAAAATGTGAAAGAATACTTTGTTTTGGCATAAGCATTTTCTGATATTTTTGTTTGTCCACAGTTCCTAGCTATACAAGTATCAATTTTCCCTTGCAGTTTACAGATTACTAATCTATAAAGGGACAATACAACACTGTGCAATAGGGTGTTCTGGAAGACAGCAGTCAATTTACCAGTCAGCAGTTCTCCTTTGCTCTTCACATCCTTCAAGTATTTCTGTTGTTGTTGCCAAGTCAAATTTAAAACCTAAATAAAAATGTCTTCACAAGAAATGGAAGTGATTTAGGTATTTTTAGACTGTCATATTCTGAGTTTAAGCATGTGGAGCAATAGAACATATTTTCTGCCTGAAGATATATGAAGGAAAAAAATAACTTTAAAAAATCTTTTTACTTATTCCAGTGGATAGAAATTGAAAAATTATTTGTCTCTGATCTTCTCTGTTCTTCTCAGTGTGTGAGAGGAAGACTGAAAAAAGTACACCAGTTTGAAGAAGGGGGAATATTGAGATGTGGGATGATTTTTGGAATCTTGCGTGAGTATATTTCCCTGTGCTGAATTAACCCCAATAAATGTTTTGACTCATGCAAAAACTGTGCACAGTTCAAACAATGTTATCTCCTACAAAGCATTATTCTTAGCTTAAGAAAATCTTTCAAAAAAATGAAAATGTAGCCTTTCGTTTTGGCCTAGAGAAGAGAAAGCTCTGAGGAGACCTTATAGCAGCCTTCCAGTACTTAAAGGGGGCCTACAGGAGAGATGGGGAGGCACTCTTTACCAGGGAGTGTAGTGAGAGGACAAGGGGTAATGGGTATAAGCTGAAGGAGGGTAAATTTAGACTAGACATTAGGAAGAAATTTTTCACTGTGAGGGTGGTGAGGCACTGGAACAGGGAAGTTGTGGATGCCCCATCCCTGGAGGTGTTCAAGGCCAGGCTGGATGAGGCTTTGAGCAACCTGGTCTAGTGGAGGGTGTCCCTGCCCATGGCAGAGGGGTTGGAACTAGATGATATCTAAGATCCTTTCCAGCCCCAACTATTCTACAGTTCTATTCTATGATTCTATGAAGAATTGTACTAGTTTATTATAAGCATTACAGTGTGAATTACGTGCATTCTAAGTCCCCAGTTACTTATGCAACATCTTTAAAGCCTTACCTTATCAGTAAATATGAAGTTTAAAGAATGCTGAAGGCTCTTATCCCACGTATAGGCATACTGTTTTCAGCCATTTTATCCACTTATTTAGTACAACCCCTCACTGATGTGTTGGGCAAGGAAAAGTAAGCTGAGAGAGACAGCAAGGTGGGCAGGGCAGTGCCCTCATGGACTGGCCTGCAGCACCCAAGCAAGAAGAGCAGAGCAGGGCTGGTGGTGGTAACCAGGGTGGGCCAAGAGCCTTGCCATCACTATGCAAGGTGATCGTGATGAGGCAGGTCAGGCCCAGCAAGGTGCAAGGGCTGGCAGAGCATCTCTGCAGCACAGGACAGCCCAGGCAAGGAGCCAGGGCAAGGGCCTGAGCTGAAAGGGTCAGTGGGGGAAAGCCCTAGGTGTGGCTTCTCATGGCTCTTCTCCCAGCAGTGTTGATCAACTGCACCACATCAGAGATGACCTTGAATATAAGTCATCAAAGTCCTGGCAAGAGGAAGCTCTTGCAGAACAGGGTTACAGATAAAGAGTATTTCAGCCTGGTCAAGGCAATCACAGCCTTCTGGTGCATTCAGGACTCTGACAACATTGACACACACATTTTCATAGCAGAGTGGTGTACTCTGTAGAACAAAATGTCATTATTTAAAATGTGATATATCTGAACAGTCAGTTTAACTTTTAAATTTCATCCTTTTTGTCCCTGATTACATTAATTGTACAACCAGATAACATTTTTCTCTAAGGCCAAAATGGATGGATCAATCTAAGGCCACATGAGCTACAAGGGAGAGTTGAAGAACTATTGATTCTCTGTTTTTTTTGCTTGGACAGGTAACAAACCTGACCAGGGTGTGCTGCAATACCTCCATGTCTCTAAATAGCCTTTTTGCTGAAATAAAGACCTATGAAGGAAGAAAGAGGAAAACAGATGAAAAGACGTTTGACACATGGAATAGTTTCAGTCTACATGCACATAAAAGTGTAGGTCTTCTATTCATAACTACATTCCAGCCAGGTTTATATTCAACAGTGATTGATGGTTTTGACTGTAGATGTTTGCCATGTCTTTTTGTTTCTCTCTCCCCTCTCAACCTCTTTGTGTCTCTCTATTGTCCTTTGTTTCCTTCGTCGATTTCAGATGTTCCTCCATTTTCTTCATCTTCATTCTCTTCCAGTGTTCCAAACACTCCTTTTGAAGATGGCAATCACTTAATCTGTTTCACTTGTGTCAAATATGTTCCCCAAAAGTAATTCCAGGTGGTACACTATGTAAGATGGACTAGAAATAAAATGCAGCACATATAAATGCAGAAAATTATACAAGATTATTATATTGTCTATAGAATAACCAGATTATTATATTTACAAGGTATCTTCTTTATGAGGAGAAGCACCATACCTTACTCTGGCACTGAATATCCTTTTGGTTTTTAGTAGATAAATATCTCTAAAAAACAGAACTTTTGTCTTCAAGAGTACAGATAAACCTCTTGTGGATGAGGCATTACTGTAATTATTGTGAGATGCATAGCCCATATCACTTCAATAATAACATTTATTTGATGGATGTTTAGCTTTTACTATATGTATGTAATAAATAACAGATTACGTCTTAAACTCCCAGTATAACACGTATCTAGATAAACATATAATACATCCACATAATGCCTAGCCTTAGAATAGTATAAACCACAACATTCCCAGATTAAACTCCTGTTGAACACAGATAAACATAAGTATTTATGTTTAATTTATTCCTTTAATTTCTGAGAATGACATCTCAATGTTTTCACATCAGTTCCCACTTATTACCATGTCAACTCCAGAAAAACTGTGTCAGAAAAGGCAATACTCCAGACAATCTAGTTAAACCGACAAAATTCAAAAAGTTATTCCTTCAGGATAATCAAATATATATATATATATATAATTGCTATCCAAAGATGCCAGTAAAATGTTAATCTGACTTCTCTACTATGAAATTTAAGTCCCTATGAAGATACGATTAGGTTTTTCTTGTAGCAGGGATCCTAGACATTTTAAGAAGGATATGGCAGATTATAAAAGCTCTCTATACTGAAAACCAGTACAAGTAATGTCACATGGGAGCTCTCTAGTATAAAGTGCTCCACTTCCCTACTTCATAATGTCAATGTTCTTTTACTTTTTAAAAGGATTGTAGTCCTGTTTTAACTGAAGGAAAATTTATTCACTTCTGTTCTAACATGGATATAAGATAACCGAAATCGTGCTGCTTTCTGAAGCCCTTATATTCAGGGCTACGAAGTACCCTGGTACACCTGGCCATGACAGTAACAGTGTTTCAATGCATTCACAAATAAAATGAAAGAAAACTCATTTCAGTATTGAATTGTTGGTAGGTAGGGTTTGGGGGTTTTTTGTTTGCTTGGTTGGTTGGTTTGTTTGTTTTGTTTCTGTTTTTTTAGTAAAACATACCAACGAAGCTATATTCCAATAAAGTTGTAATTAATCATATGAAATATAGCTACTTGTTTTTAACCCAAATAAACCAACCCCCTAGCATCAGAACACACGTACCGAATATCTGCCATATCATAAAATTCTAATTTCACCATGGTATTCATTGTTTTCTCCTCACATGCTGCTGTGTTCATAATCCTACTTCAATATTACTTAATGTCAAAATATCCACTGATTTGGACAGAAACAATGTCAGGTCTCTACACATGCCTTGTGTGGCTAAGATGAAAAAACACTGTATTAGAATCTTCAAGTAATGATTTGTATAGGGAAGTTTCCTTTGATATTGCAGAGTCCTTCAAACATCATTATCAGATAAGTTGAACAGCATTCTCATTTCACCAAGATGCAGCAAAGATGAATATTATAAAGGTGACCACTAACAATTTACATCATTGCTAACACATTTCTCAATTTTAATCTTGAAACATGACATGATGCAATGTCAGATGCCAGAGTAAGAAAAAGTATTCCTCACAGTAAGCCTCAGGCTACTTATTGGTAATTGGTTTCATGAACATTTAGAAAATGATGAAATCATTTTGCCCATTTATATTTGAAACGCCTGTCTCAAAAAGCATATTGGTCTACCAGTCAGTATACTGTCATGTCAAGAGTGTAATTTATTTTTGGAAAATCATCATCATAATCTAAACTGTTACTTCATGGGCAAAGAAGTAGCACAGCTCATATGTACCTAAAGTAAAAAGTTTATTATTAGTACAAGTGAAATCTTAAGAATCTCATAATAATTACTCCAGATCTAATTGTCACAGAAAAAGAAAGAACAACAATGCAGTTAAAATTGTTATATACACACATTATTTTCTACCCCTCTTTCTCTAATGTTATGCTCTCCACTCCACTGTCCCACAGGGTCATAAAATTGGTGGTTAGCTTGGTGGTAGTGGAGTGTTGTGAAGAGTCATCACCACCTGGGATCTTTTGCCAAAAGTATGATGTTTGTGTTGATAGTTTCTTCTTCCTCACTCTGGGGTCCATTTGGGGTTTGTTAAAATATTCACTAACATATTTTACACCTTTCTCTTTCTTCATTGGTTTGCATCTCCACGTTACATATGAATTTCCTTTATATGGTGTTTCTTGCCTATGTTAGGTACTCGTTCTTTTTTCTTTTTTGCCCCTAAGGTCAGTTTTGTCCACAAGTAGGTTTGCATTTCTATAACTGACCATAGATGAGTTGTTTATAGCTGTGGCGTCTCTAGTACCAACCATGTGCCAACCTCATGTCTTATCCTTGTGCACATGTATGAGGACAACCCCCTACTCTACTTTAAACTCCTTCCTGTGTCCTCACTTTTCAAGGCCTCTGCTTTCATACCAGGCCTGTATTTCTCTACATTACAGCGTTATGCTGGAATGATAAATATCTCATTCTTCACAGAATAGATGTGTGTTACTTCTATATCTATGAAACTATGGTTGTACTGTACAAAGATTACAATGATCTTTTATTTATCTAAATACATTTTTATGGGCTTATATTGATTTTTTTTCTTAGTATTATAATGACAGAGACATTGAAAAGATATTCTCTGTCAGTTTGTCAGTCCTTTGAATTACACTCTTCACTTCGAGTATATCAGTCTTTTGGTATGTATTTTCTCTTATTACTCTATTAACTTCTGTATACTTGATTACATTTGAAAGATTAACATCATTTCCACTTTCTTCTTTCTATATAGAGAAATATAAACATAAAATACAAATAAATTTTACTCCAAATAAATTTCCCTCAAGTGTATGGTCAACAGGCTCATTTGTTTACCATGGGGTACCTATTTACTCTTATACCTGGTCCAGGCACCCTCATCATTGTCCCTTGGACTGTAGGGACCGTAGACTGTGGTGCAGTGGACTGTGATTCAGATTCATCAATCAATCTTGTTCAGGCAGCTGAAGAAATTACCTTCCCAAAAGCTTTTCTTGCCTATCACTTTACCCTTCTCCCAGATTTTCATTTTCTAGTATTGGTTACTGAACAGAACAAGTACACATGTATTTAAATAATATTTGGCATACTAAAGTTTAGCTTAAACTGGAAACAAGGTGCATTAATAATCCAAATTTAAATTTGTTACAAACTAGGAACAGACATTTTTGTTAATGTTTTCTTGATAAAGAGGAAGCAGAGCCATAGAAGAACTTGAGATATGCTGGTGGACGCATTAACTTTTTCAGTTTTATGAACTAAATTTGCTTAATAGGTCACATCTTTTAGTCTTCTTCATCTACAAAAATAGCCATGATTTTCACGAACATGTTAAGTGGAATATATGCTTAGCTGTATAAGCTTTTCTCATAGAAATAAAAGCCTGACTGTGCTGCTACTTACAAACAAACTGATCAATTTGTTTACACTCTAAATAATTCATGTGCTTATGTCTGTGCACAGTACAGTTGAAGGCACTTTTATTTCTCATTAGCAGGCAAACTACAACTTCAAACAGAGCAGAATATTTGACATTATTGTTCCATTGTCTTTCTTAAAATGTGCTCACTTTTTATGTTAAGAAACCTCACTCAAAACTCAAGAACTAGACAAAAATATTTCCCAGTTGTTCTTTATATAATCCAGACAATCATTTAGAAGCTGATGGTTTAGGTACGTGGATTTTCTTCCTCTGAACTTCATAAGACCAAGCTAGTTGTACTACTCTACAAGTGATGACAGTACAGGTCTTCTATATTCACCTTATCAATAAAACAATGTTTTATAGAATATATGTAAGTAGAATACTAAAAACACTATTTATGTTTTTTCCTATTCAGATCAAAAATACATGTCCTAAACATGCTAATTTTGTAAATATATCAGAAACTTATTAAAGCATTGCTAAATTAGAGGTTATAGGAAGCTGACATATACCCACACATTTTTTCACGTTTATTTAACCACCAAATTTTAAGCAAAAAACCTGATGGAATTAATCTGTTGTATTCTCCTACATAACCAATGAAGAAGAATTAGCAGCTGTAAGATTTGATGCAGATCTCAGGTGAGTACAACTGGCTTTTGAAAATCTTTCCCTAACTCTCCATTGGAATCATACTAAATCTCTTATAGCAGCCTTTATGATGCAGATACATTGGCAAGACCGCTTTGGAGCAAAGACGTTGAGTAACATATTAAAAAAGATGTTGTTACCTTTAAGGTTACTGTGAAGCACAGTTGTGTCAGTCCAACAGATGACACAACACAGACAAATTGTCAGAACATGAAGTAGTAAATATTCTTTGGCTGAATATTTGTGTGTTTATTCTTATACTTTGACGAGGATAGACGATAGAACTACCAGTAAATAACTCTAGAAGACTTAAGACAACAAAAATATTTTACACTACAATGAAAACAGACACATCATCTTAAATGTAAAGTTACTTTAAAAATTAAACTCCAAATTAGATTTATGCAGTTGTCGTGGTTTAGAAAGGCCACCAGATGGTTTTTTGTTAAACACCTGGTGGACTGAGGCAGGGACAGGGAGGGTTTCACTCACCACTTAGGGTCATGGGCAAGAAATAGACACGACTTGGGAAGAACAAAAAAACCAATCAAATTTATTAACTATTTACATCAAGAAGCAGGATAATGAGAAACTACCTCTTAGAAAGGCACTTCTCCCCCACCCTTCTCTTCTTCCCAAAGCCCAAAGGCTTTGTTCTGTACCTTCTCCCCCCTCAGCGATGCAGGGGGTCAGGGAATGGGGGGTGCAGTCAGTCCACTGCTTATTCCTCCTTCCTTCCCCTGCTCCAGTGTGGGGTCCCTTCTCATGGGAGAGTCCTTCTCAAAAACTGCTCCGGCGTGAGTCCTTTTCCACACAGGGCCACAGTCCCCTGACAACTGCTCGGCTCTGGCATAGGCTTCTCCAGAGTTCCAACGTGGAGTCCTCCACGGCTGCACCTTCTCATGGGCTCGGATCACAGGGTCACACCAAGGGAGTGTATATATGATAAGTTGTGTGAAGACGGAAAACTTTTCTGAGAAAAGGACAGTACTGAGCAGTATGAACATGCAAAACATTCATGTCCAGTGTCCAGGATTCAGCTCTCAGTTTCACAAAGTACTGTAAAATGACATTAATTAGGTATCTTCCATGGAGTTTTTCCATTCTTCCAGAAACACATGGGTCTCGCATAGATACTGTGTCATTTTGGCAGAAGATCTGGATGGACAGAGTAGGACACTGTAGGACACCTGAGATGGCAGTAGATGCTATTCAGCCTATTATGTGACATCTTCCCTGGTAGGTAGGAAGTGAACATCTGGAATAGTAATGGTCTAAAATAAAACTTCTTGAGCAACTTTTTCTGAGATAGACAGCTTTAATTATGACAGTTATCCTTTTGATCAACAGTTTTTTTTCTCTAAGAAGTCTTTTAAGCTGTGCAAAATTATTCCTATCAGAATAGAGAGCTTAACCCACAGCTGTTATCACACGGTTTCAGGAACAGTGGCTGCCAGGAACTAGAGATTATATTGTTTGCCATAGGCATTTGATATAACTGTTTATTCAATGTTTTTGCTGCTGATTGAAGTTAGGAAAGTCAGAGCTGAATAATAAAATATTTTCCCGCTTTGTGTGTGTGTGTGCAAAAACCATCATTTTCCTGTAGAATTTCTTCTGAATCTTAAAACCAGAGGATTTCTCTTGAGGCTGTATCATTACTAAGATATCCCAGTTCACCATATTTTATTTCAAGGATTATGTCTTCTTAATAACCTCCCTCTTTGCATTTGTATACCTTAATAAGTTCAGTCAAAAAAGTTTCTTACTGCCTTTAATTACGTTACGTATTCTGCCTAAAAGTCTGGCAAAGAACTGATAGTTGTGAGTTATTTTAACTTGAAAACATGTTATGTACTAACTCAACGTGAGAGTACAATGTATTAATCCAATTGTTTAGATGTAATATCAATAGTCAATTTACACTGAAACGTTGTCTGGTTTATGAAGAACAATAAGGAACCAGGCTAAAACATATGTATGTGTGTGTGTTTATTATGTTTAAACTCAGTTTCTCCCAGGTGATCTGCACATCTAAACAATAACATAGTCATTGAAGACAGTGAAGTTTACAGACTGGATCCATTTTCTCTAGATTTTACCTTACTTAGTATATTTTACTTATGTTATTACAGTGTCTGCTGACAGTCTGGTTTTAGGGGTTTCCATTTTTCCTCCCTCCTGCAAACCATTTCTTATTGTCATAATTTTACCAAGATTCCTGCTTAAAATTCCATAAAAATATTTATTTAATCTGGATAATTTACAAACATTACATTTCCAGAGTTGAGGTGACAATGAACTGAAGCAGTAAAATTTAGAAATCTCTTTAATATGGAATATTGAATAAATACCCACTAGCATTCAAAACTAAAATAGTAGTCCACACCCTAAGCAGTAATTCAGTTTTCTGAATTATAAACACCATCTGAAATAAGAGACAGTTCTCAAGTCTCCCTAAAATTATCCTTGGTGCTTAGCTTTATTTGTCTGTACACAGACAGAGGCATCTGTTATGAGGCAATTGGTGCTTACTTTTTTTAAAATTTTGATTGCAATCCAGGGTTAAGTAACAATTTGTTATGGGACCAGATAGAGAAAGAGGAAGATAAAGGCTGACCCTCACTAATGGTTAAGATAAATTATTAAAAGAGAAGATAGTTGTGTAATCCTCTCCAAGACAGGGGAATAAATTTCATTTTGGCTTTTTATCCACTGCTGTTCTAATAGAAAAAAATAATAAAAATTAAAATGCACTTGCATTTCAAGGAAATAAGTATGAAACCATAGTTTTGGTCATCACAATCAAATCTCTAGATTTTTAGGCTGAAATTATGTTTTGAGGTTGAAGATTTTTATTTATTTATTTGATTATATTTATATGATTATATATCCGTGATTGGGTGCATCATCTCTAGCTTTTATATTCACAAATGGCTCACATGATGGTAAATCAGTTGTCACATTGTGGTATGTCTCACTGCACTGAGATGTGGATTTTACCACTGCAGGGTAAGATTGGGCTGAACAATCTTCTGACCAGTAGACTGTTACGCACATACTGTCTACACCACAAGTTAAATAAATATGCTCAAAAAATGACTAGATAGACTGGATGGGATACATAGAAGGTGTCTAGCATTTTCTTACAAATTTAGATGCCATAGATTTTTAGAAAATAATACAGTTAAGAGAAAAGTACAAGAGTATTGTAAATGTTGGTCAAACATGCTGAACTCTTACAGAGGTGCTCTTATTTAGCAATTAAAGTAGCTCCCATTCACTGTAATTTTAACATCTAAGATTGTGTGATAAATATAGTGCAACAAAGTAACTTTTTTCCCAAAATTGACTTCTTCCTCATTAACGTTTTTGGTCAAAACAAGTGTGGTTTTGAAATGAATCTTCTGATTGTCCCCACTTACCATTTGTTGATTAAAATTACTGAATATTTTTGCTCCCCACAAAATAGATTTCTGTGAGGGGAAGCTAAATCATAAACTATATTTTGTGAGTGCACAAACAAACTTTAGCTTCTCATTGGAAAACAAAGCTCTGAACCTTCAGGCAACTTTATGTGACATGTGGGGTGAGGATGTTCAGTAAATGGAATCAGACTAAATCTAGTCAGAAGTAAAAGTTCTGAATCTCATGTGGTGCACAAGGACCATCCCCAGCATTGATCACTTCACAGAATCACAGAATCACAGAATCACAGAATCACAGAATGTTAGGGATTGGAAGGGACCTCGAAAGATCATCTAGTCCAATCCCCCTGCCGGAGCAGAAACACCTAGATCAGATCACACAGGAACGCATCCAGGTGGACTTTGAATGTCTCCAGAGAAGGAGACTCCACAACCTCTCTGGGCAGCCTGTTCCAGTGCTCTGTCACCCTCACTGTAAAGAAGTTTTTTCTCATATTCAAGTGGAACCTCCTATGTTCCAGCTTGAACCCATTGCCCCTTGTTCTATCACTGGATGTCACAGAGAAGAGCCTGGCTCCATCCTCCTGACACTCATCCTTCACATATTTATAAACTTTGATCTACTGCTTCTCTCCTATTCTCTCCAAATGCCTTGATAGCATAGACATAGCCAGTGAAGACCAATGACCTGACACTGAATGTGGTTTAACTTATGTATGCTTTTAAAATTTTTTTTTAACTAATGTAAGTAAAAATTCTCATTCAGAGAATTCCTAATTTAGCTTTTTTTTTCCCCAGTATTTCTGCACTGTAGCTTTCTGATTAATCTCTGAGCTGAGATTCAGCTGCTTAAGCTAATTTTCTAGTGCTCTTTTAGATATGCCTCCCTCTGAGTCTTCTGTCTGCTTATTCAGAAGATCTCCCACAGAGCTTCCCACAGGGCGTGTGACATATTGATTAGCACCATACAGCCCCTGAAAATATCTTACATCCAGGTGACTGAACTGAGCTCAGACAGCCCTTTAAACATTGTTTACAGACAGACTATTTGAGCAATTGGATAAGAATTTACTTTTTCTGTATGATGCCTAGATGATCAACAATTCTAAGTCCATTTTCAAGTGTCAGAGGATGAAATTGGTCTCGAAGTGAAACAATTCTCAATTTCGTACTATTAGCCTTTTATACCTGGCCAACAAATTCAATATTCCTGACACAATACTGCTATTATAATACCGTAGTTTTCTTTTTTTGATCTTGCTTCTACTACTGGATTATTGAAGATCATATAGAAGGGTCAGTACACAGGAAATAAGGAAATCTTCTGATTCCACGTGAAATTTTATTAATCTCAAATCTCAGATTTTTCTAGGTAGGAGCAAAGATTATGGAACCGTAGCCAGCAAGATGCTAATGGCTTGTCTATGTGACAATTTATGCCATGGAAAATAAAATAGGTTGTGTAGTTAAATGATTGCAATTTTTTATCTCTGTAATAAAATTGCCTTGAAAAAGTGTTGTGCCCTGGGTTGTGCTTGATAGTTAAGCCATACAACACTTCAGGTCTTTGTTCATCTACTGTTGACCAAGAAAATTATATACTACTACAGGTGGGTCATGCTTTTCATGGCACTGAGGAGGACTGCAATGGTTTATTTGCTTCTGCATATGCAAGAAGTTCAATTTCTCAAAAAAAAACCCCTTAATGCATAATATCATAATCCATATATATGAACTTGAGAATGTAGATGAGCACTTATTTACACAGGCATTTAAGAAAGCATTTAGTGGTCTAAGAATCCATGTAACATGAATTTAGCTGCTTAAATTCAGAACAGTGGCTAGACAAAACGGTGCTGTATATTGCACTTATTTGTACAATAGTGGAAATCATCCTATTACATCCAGACATAGTCAGTGTGTTTATCTGCATCTCTCTTTGTCCTGTCATGATTTCTTTATGTTGAACAAAGAGAAAGAATTTCATCTAGGTTGCAAGTCATCTCAAATTTAAAGAAGGAGCCACAGAAAAAATGGAAGGAATTGTGAACTATGAATATCTTCTTTGCAATTATAATAAAATTATCATAAAAGGAAATTAAAGTAAAAGACTTGTGAATGTCAAAAGTTTAATAGAATGTGCAGTTCTTTTCACAGATCTCCTTTATTAATAATTTTTTTTTTAGTGGCAAGAAGTATCCAGATATGCAGATGAGTAACATCCCACTTCCAGCTGACAGTGCAAGACAACAATCAGCTTCCTTTCTCTAGCATATTTTTTCCAGTGACCTGGAATTTTGTATTCCTTTCCTTTCTGCTTAGGGTCCCTATTTCAACCAAAAGCACATCCATCTCTGATAATCCACATTATGGTAGCTAAAGCCTTTTCTTACCCTGAGGAAACTCCTTGTTCACGTTGCTTAGCCTGAGACTTGTTTAAAGCCTAGATATTTGACTCCTGAAGTAAACATTGTGCAAATAAGTTTGTTTAATGAACAAAATCAGACAGCAGTACAATGGTTTCGATTGAATTATGTACATTTTGAATGAGAATACAAACATTATCCACAATAGTTCTGTTATTAGATACTGGAATATCTGTTTCCTGAAAACCAGGTGGCCACAAGTGAGAGCTAACAGTCAGTGCAGACTGCCTAGAAAGCTTTCAAGGAGTCAGTAGAGCAAAAACTGCATGCTCAGTAACACAACTTCATGTGTCCAATTCTATCTTCAGAAAATTTAAGCACCAAGGCAGCAGATATTTTTTAATGTTTATCCTGAATTTAAATTTCTAACTCTCAATTAATTTGGATTAGATTTTCAAAGACTGTCAGATTTCTGATGTAGCTGCAAGTATTTTTTTCTGATGTATTTCAAAATTCAATATTTTAGCATAAAATGTCTTTCATTCTATAATCAAGAAAGAATGTTGAGAGTTATAGAAAAATATTTATGTCATGTAAATTGGGGAAAAGTTACTGGTTCAATTGACAATACTCCTATGTGATTTTTAACTTTCTTTTTTTCAGTAGTTTAATAGGTTTATCAAAACACAAATCAAGTAAGGATAGCAGAACTTTTTTAAGGATGAAAACGGATGTGAGAAAACCCTAAATGGAAATATGGAGCTGAGCAGGTTTCTCCCTCCTATCAGAGGGGATCCGTATGATTACTGAGGCAGGCATTCTCAGATCATGATCAAGGTAGACTTTTTCAGTAATAAAGGTATATGATCAGCTAACCAATCTTTGCCTCCACGAGAACAATATGTATTTAAAGTTCTTATTTTCAATATTTAGAAACAGTAGGACTGGAAAATACCTCCAGAAGTTGTCTTATCTATCTTTGTTCATCAAAGTCAAGTGAACTATACAGCATCATTTGTAACACGTTTTTGTATTTCTGATGTCTGTTTAGGCAGTCTACTCTAGTGCTTCACTGCCCTTGCTACAGAGTCTTTCCCAATGCTTCCTCTGAAATGTATTTTCTGCAGTTTAAGCCAATTCCAGACTCTTCTATATACAATGAGCATAGATTAAAGTGTTTGTTTTTTTTTTATTATTTTGTTCTCAACCTTGTTTACAGCTAAAAGCTGTTATCACATAGAATCATAGAATGGTTTGGGTTGGAAAGGACCTTAAAGATCATCTAGTTCCAACACCCCTGATACAGGCACGGATACATTCCACTAGGCTCAAAGCCTCATCCAGCCTGGCCACGTCTCTAGGCAACCTGTTCCATTCCCTTACCACCCTCACAGTAATATTTTTTTTCCTAATATCTAATCTAAATCTGCCCTTTTTCAGCTTAAAGCCATTGCTCCTCATCGTATCACTACACTCCCTGATGAAGAGTGCATCCCCATCTCTCCTGTAGACCCCCTATAAGTAAGTACTGGAAGGCTGCTATTAGGTCTTCCTGGAGCCTTCTCCTCTCCAGGCTGAACATGAAGCAAAGCTGCAGAATTACTGTAAAAATCTAAAGTTAACTCTGGAACATTGTGTAGATAGCCAATATATGGAAGGTCATAAGGTGTCTTAAGAGTTGTAAATGTTTAACCTAACTATAATGGTTTAGGAATAGAACAATCAAGTGTGGAAGAACATCTGCAATAATTAAGCAAGAAATTAGCAAACCCTGTAAGAGTATAAAGACAAGAAAATTCATTGAGAAAAAGGGACACCACTGCTCAGAATCAGAAGAAAGGTCAACTAGCAGACAAGGGAGGAATAGTTCTTCATCCTGAAAACCACCTAAGACCAACAGGGGGAACCTCTGTGCATGTGCAAAAGGACATTTGCATATATTAATGAGTTCCAGGAAATCTTATGTTTATGTAAATATTTCCAGGGAATTTACTGAATATGTATAAGTTTGTAACACATATCTCTTCAGTTTTGCTCCTTCATTGGAGCACTTGAGGTGGAGCTGCAGCCCAGTGCTGCAAATAAAGAAATACCTGCTTAACAGTTACAAACTCTGACTGTTGAGTTAATTTCTTTAATTCATCAACCCCAAATCTCTCAGCCTGTCCACGTACAGGAGGTGCTCCAACCCTGTGATCATCTTTATGGCCTTCCTCTGGACTCGCTCTAACATGTCCATGTCCTTGTGCTGAGGACTCCAGAGCTGGACGCAGTACTCCAGGTGAGGTCTCACAAGAGTGGAGTAGAGGGGGACAATCACCTCCCTTGACCTGCTGCTAATGCTTCTTTTAATCCAGCCCAGGACATGACTGGCCTTCTGGGCTGCAAGCACACACTGCCAGCTCATGTGAAGCTTGTCATCAACCAGCATCCCCAAGTCTTTCTCTTCAGGGTTGCTCTTAATCCATTCTCTGCCCAGCTTGTATTTATTACTTGGGATTGCCCCAACTCAGGTTCAGGACCTTGCACTTGGCCTTGCTGAACTTCATGAGGTTTGCATGGACACACCTCTCAAGCCTCTCTGGGTCCCTGTGGATGGCATCCCTTCCCCCCAGCTTCTCAACCACACCACACAGCTTCTTGTTGTCAGAAAACTTACTGCGGGTGCACTCAAGCCCGCTATCCATGTTCCCAGCAAAGATGTTAAACAACACTGGTCCCAATACCAAGCCCTTTGGAACTTCACTCATCACTGCTCTTCACTTGGACATTGAGCCATTGACCACGATTCTCTGAGTGTGACCATCAAGCCAGTTCCTTATCCACTGAGTGGTTCTCCTGTCAAATCCATGTCTCTCCAATTTAGAGACAAGAATGTCAGAAGGGACAGTACCAAATGCTTTGCACAAGTCCAGGTAGATTATGTCAATTGTTCTTCTGTAAACATAATCTGTTTCCTCTTGAAAGCTAAATTATGCCAGTTCATTCAGTGCTCTCAGTAGACTTTGTTTTTTGAGAGAGAGTGGGGAGGGCTCCATCTATTTGTTCCAAGCATTTGGAGGGAAATGCAGCAGAAAAAGTAAAACTATGCTCAGGAGAATAAAGGTGAAATATTTCTTATGCATTACAAATTTAAATATATTTGTACCTTTCTCCTACCTTCCACAGTGGCAGGGGAATCAGATTCTTTTTCAGATTTTACTGTGCTCAAATCCCCATATTTGCTTTTGCAGAGCATCTACGTAGTCATTGTTTTTCATTTTATATTTGTTCACTTGATTATTATTGTTGAAGAATGGGATCTTGGAACTTCCCCTATTAAGTTATTTCATTCTTGAGCCATTTTTATTAATTTGCCACAATCATTGATATTTCTTATCATGTTTTCCAGTGTATTGGTATAATTTCCCATGTTTTTATCATCTGTAAATTTAGTAAGGGTGCATCTTGTTTATGAAAATATTGAAGAGTTCTTGACTCGAGAGATGTTTTTGCAGAACTCAGTAAAAGCAATTTGGAAATGTGGGAATGCCTGATAAGAGTAACTGTTTTACTGAAGTTTCCTTGAAATATCTGATTCAGCTGGTTATACCATATGAATGACCTGAGAGCAGCAATGTAGAAATTAGATATTTATTTGTTTGTTTGTTTGTTTATTTCCTTTGGGAATGATACTGTTATATCAGTGTAGATGTACTTCAAATTCTACAGAGAAGCTCTAGAATGTTCTTGATTTTGGATTGCATTAATTATATTTAAGTCTGGTATATTTCTACTACATCAGTTGCAGAGAATTCAGTAATTTAGTAAATATCAGTAAAGAATTTCAATTGAAATCTTAGAGTTTTTTTTCTGTGCTGTTATAAAATTACATTGTCTCCCTTTAAATGGGAATGAGAGATTAATTTTGAGTGCTAAAAAGATTTATTTCTGCAATTCCAGTATGTTTACAGTAGCATGCTAACTTTTCTATTTACAAGAAAGTAATCCAATTTCCCCAAATATTCACTTATTTACCTTGGCACGATTTGTTAGGTTTTGGATCTGTCCACAGCAGGCTTTCTAAAAGGTGCCTCTGAGCTTCTGCTGAAAGAGAGCAAGAGGTAGACTTACTGATTAACCTTTTTCCACCCCATCTGAGAGAGGATGATTCTCTTTTCTCACATTGTAATAGTATTCTTGAGTACTGTTCATTAGTTATGATCAAAGAATGATGTTCATGTCATGTAGTGATATTGTTACAGGATAGTCCTGCATGCAAATATTGAAATTAATGATAACTGCCTGAATTTGGCTGTATGTGATGTTACTGGAATTGCCTGCTATTTTCCTACCTTTTACTTATTGTTTTTCTTAGATAAACTAAATATCTTCCTGTGACTCCTTGCTAACAAACCTCCTGAAAATCAAGCTCCGTGTACCTATTCACATACACAGTAGGTTATTAACTCTCGCTAAGGGAGAAGAGGGATGCTTACTGTAGTTTAGTCTAATCAGAGAATAAGAAAATCTGCAGGAATCTTTATGTTACGGTGAGAAGCTACAATAAACAAGTTTTGATCTTGTATTAACCTCTGTGATTGCGTCTATGTCTGCTTTCTAAGTTACTCCTTGTCTTAGTGAACTGGCTTGAAACTTTGTACCAGTTTACTGACCAAAAACAAAGTACCAGAAATAAGTTAGAATAGCAGTGTGACACATTCAAACTTAAAACCATAGAAATTTAGAATAAATAGCCTTCCCAGAGAATAAATAGCCTTCCCAGAGCTCAACATTTTTGATAGCAACAATATGCATGAACATATGATTTATACACATGGAAGAATAAATAGCTGGTTTCGAAGCTATTTTTATTAAAAAAAACAATTCTATGAAGAAGTATATAATTAGGAAGTCTGATACTGTAGACTCTTTAACAATTTTGTAATCAATTTCTATGTCATTTAAAACTTAAAGGTATTAAAGCTTTAATTCCTTTTCGGAGCTTTTTTTACTGAGTAATATGGATTTATGAAATTAGAAACAAAAACCAAAGGGGAGAGGGAGGGAGAATACAAGATTGCCTTATACATAAATGATAGAAGTGAAGAAATTTTGGATAAAGTGTAGATCTCAAAGAGGAAATGATAATATTTGTTTCTTTGTATTCAAGAACATGGTCAGAGAGTGAAGGTTAGATCTTTCTTGCGGTGGGGGGGTAATGAAATTTTGTGAAAACTGGTGTGGAACACATCCAAAATAAAGGAGATAACAAAAGGTCTCACAAACCTTAGGAAGCAAAAGAAAGAATTTGTTTGTTTCACACAGAACTAAGCTATCTTATTTAATTTAACACATTTCTTTGTCAATAAACTTGAGACTGCATTTCACAGAATCACAAGATAGCTGAGGCTAGAAAGGACCTCTTGAGATCAACTAGGCAAAAACCCCTTCTCAGAGTCAGCTAGCGCACATTACCACAACCATGTCCAGTCAGATTTTGAATGTCTCCCTAGTACAAACCTGTTCCAATGTGCAACCACCCTCACACTCAGAAAAGTTTTTCCTGTGTTCAGCTGGAAATGCATGTGTTTTAATTTGGTACCATTGGCTCTTGTCCTGTCACTGGGTATCACTGAAAAGAGTTTGGTTCCTTCTCCTTTACACTCTCCCGCCAACTATTAATACACATGAATAACATCCCATTGAGCCTTCAGTTCTCCAGGCTGAGCAACATCTCGTCATATGAAAGATGCTCCAGACCTTTAACCGTCTTTATGTCTCTGTGTTGGAGTGGCTTTCCAGTATGTCCACGTATCTCTTGTGCTGTGGGACCTACAGCTGGACCCAGTACTCCAGATGTGGCCTCTCCAGGACAGAGGAGAGAGCAAGGGTAACCTCCCTGCTGTTGGCATTCGTCCTAATGCAGCTCAGGAGGCTGTTGACCTTCCTGGTAGTGAGGGAATGTTGCTGGATTCTGGTCAGTTTGCTGTCCACCAGGACTCCCAGGTCCCTCTCTGCAAAACTAATTTCCAAACAGTTGGGCCCCAGCATGAACTGGTGCAGAACTTGATGTTTCCCTTTATAAGGTTCCTATCTACCTAATTACTTTGTTGAGGTCTGTCTGAATGACAGCATACTCGTCTGATGTACCAACTACTCCTCACAGTTTTGTATCTTCTGTGAACTTGTTGAGGATGGACTCTTGACCCATTGTCATTAATGAAGGAACGATTATCAACCCCTAAGTTATACCACTGGTGACTGGGCTCCAGATGGACTTTGTACCCAGCCTTTCATCTAGTTTTCAAACCACTTCACCATCCATTTATATAATCCAACTTTAACCCAATTCATCTAATCCACTTGAACAACTACCATAAGATTCCTAATCAATGAATATAATGATAGACTACTTGAGTATCAAAGGAAGTTACCTGTGGAGATATAATTTGTGGAATAAATGTGGATTTTATTTGTGGATTTTATTTTGTGGAATAATTTATATTTGGAATTTTTTGTGGAATTATTTACTTGTGGAATAAAATGTGAATTTTAATAATTGAAATTAATATGGAGTAAATATCTGAGAGCTGAAAATGAGATGTAAGGGAGTAAAATAACTTCAGAGTAAGAAGAAGTCTTTCTGAATTAAAGAAAGACATTTTGGCAAAGAATAGTTTCAAAAGGTAGCAAACTATATAGCTAATTACAGTGTTAAAAAGTCAGTGATATATAATTGATAAAAGCTAAATGTCAGTGGATTAGAGGCAGGCAAGTACAAGGCACATAAGGCCCAAAGACTCAGTGGGCATTGGTAGGTTACCAAAATATGATGCTGATTTTTTTGTCTCATATAGTCAAATCTCTCTTCTTTTAAGAGCTTTTTTTCCAGGAGTTCCAAGAAAAGAGCATTGTAAATTATACTTGCACAGTAGATTTGTCACTACTTATTCTGTAAACGCACAGAGAAATTCTTGACTGAATGCAGAGAGTGTGATTTCATGCATATTTTTTCTTCTCTCAGACAGAAAAGTTCCTAAATTGAACTGAAAACTGAGAGAAATTTTATGATGCTTCATGGATGTTTGGGATTCCAAGCCTGTGGAAAAAAAGAATAAAAATAAATTTGAAGAGACAGACATCAGTAACCCTGAGCAGCAGAGGAAAGATGAAGTTGTTTGGTGTATATTTCTGAAGAAATGCAGCAATATGATGGGATAAGTGTAACGATTTAATTTACCTTTAAAAAATACCCTTGCTGCCTATGACATTATTGGTCAATAATAGAGAAAGAGAAGGTATGGCGTGATGACAACATGGTTGAAACATAGCTCCAAATAATAAAGGTTAAATATAGTTGCCAATATTTGAACTATCAGTGAGCTGAATAGCTCTCCAGACCCTTCTAACTATATTGACTAGGTGTCCGCTGATTCTAACTGACAACTTTGAATTTTGGAGTTTTTACCAAAAAAAAAAAAAAAAAAAGAAAAAGCAGAGGTCAGGAGTTAAATGGTCAGTGGAAGAATGGCTGAAAAAAGCTTTGAGATACTCTGGTGTCATAACAGCAGGGCTGCAGAGTTAAAAAAAAAAAAAGTTTTCCAGATCTGTCTCATTAATTCAGTCATTTTCTTGATTCCCTTCTACCAAGAGTTTTCATTTGTTTTGTTTAAAGAAGTATGTTTTCTTATGTTTGACAGATGCATGGACAGAGTCTACAAATGCAGCTCTGCCTGCAACAGTTGAACAGTTTCTCAAGCAGTGCACCATCAGGCTCATGTGAACGGACAGAATTTACAAGCAGGTGTCATTGTCTAACATGCCTGTTGACAAAAAGTGTGGCTTGACAGGTCATTGTTTCACCTCTCTGTTCTTTTTCTTAACAAGAAATGTTAAGGGACTATTTGTTTAGTATGTAAAAAGTTCACGTTCATGAAGGCCTCCTGTGTGCCTGTAGATCCTCATGATTTCTGCACTTAGACTCAACTGGTCTCCCTAAACACTTTGCATTCCTTCCGTAAATTTCTCTATGAGCCTCTTGGCTATACTACAACTCTGGAAAATTGTGGAATTTTTGTTTCTTGTCTAATACAATTTCTAGATGGAGGGATGAAGGGTTGAGCAACATGATACATTGCTGAAACAGCTGATTAACTGGCAATTTTTGATAAATTGAGAATTTACTATATGACTAAAAAAATTGCAAGTATTTTTATTGTAAAGCTATATGTGCTGTATTAACAAGTGATTAACAACAGCAAGCGCTGGATAAGATGTCCCTGATATACAAAGTGACTCATTCTGCTGCCTCTGTCAAGTAAATCAGGGAGCTACAACAATGAAAAAAAAGTACTTCTGTATACTAGCAATGAAGTGCAGTGCAGCGAAACACAACTGTTGTATACAAAGCAGAGGATACAGAAACACTTTAATAGAAGAATGGTTCACTGGGTGGAGCATGAATTAAATGCTCGGGTGACGAGTCTTTAAATATGTGCTTTTTTTATTTGGTACATTGCATAAAACTCTCCTGCAGAATATCCTACACAGGGAAGGGCAGGTGGGGAGGAGGGAGTGGGGAAGAGACAAAAAAAGTGTTTCATACTGATACGAAAACAGTAGGAAAACCTACAAACAGCAGTTGAACATATGGAGATGATGTACAGCCATCCAGGGAGGCATGAGACAGCACTGACAGAAGAACACTACCAAGTATCTCAGTTTATGTCTAAGGTTCTTTTATTCTCTGAGTGTGGAGAACACAGTGAAAAGAGCAACATATACCTATGTGCACTGTAGACATAAAAGGATCATGAAATGAGGGTTGTGGTGAATCAGTGAAGAGGGGCAGAAATAGACTGCATTACTGCAATTCATGACTTGACAATATGTGACAAGAACCAGTGAAGAGGTAGAAAAACCTGAACTGTCAGTGACGCTAACTATGCAAAGTTGAATTTCCTAAATATTATGTGACAAGTTAACAGCAACATAACAAAATGTAGCAGACAAGTACACATTATCAGAGACCATCAAAGGTTGAGATGGATATCCGTGGCGGGTCAGCCCTTGGCTGGGGGCCAAGCCACACACACCTGCTCACACAGTCCCTGCCCCCACCCAACCATAGGGGAGAGAATTAAAGAAGTAAATGGAAAAGAGAACTCGTGGGTTGAGATAAGGACAATTTAATAATTAAACTACAATAATATTTGAAATATTACTATATACAAATATACAATGTGATACACAGTGATACTGCTGTCGCGACCTAGCTCATAGAACCACCCTGGGTGGGACGAGTGGGGTTCGCGGAGGTTCTATATATATATATTCCCTTGGGGCAAATTAAGGTGAAACGACACCAAAGAATTGCATATTGGCTTATAATTTTAATGCATATAATTGTTTAAGGAAAAGGGAAAATGTGGGGTATACATCAGGATCAAGGGAAAAGGAAAATCACTTGGTAAAGACAATCCAAGAGTATTTTACCATCCACTAATAACACAAAATCTCATAGTAATGGGGTAAGAATAGCATAATTACCAGTATCACTAGGGTTAGTAATAAGTACCACCAAAATAAGCAATCTACATGAAAATCTACTAAACAAGCCCCTGAAAGGAGCTGGCATTAAACTTAACAGAATTATAAAAGAAAACAAATTAATTGGTAAAGACAATTCATGACAACGCTACCAACCGCCAACACCACCAAATCTTCAGCGTAATCTCCAACAATACTAAAAAAACCACAGTCACTCACAAAACTTGCAATCATTTAACCTGCAACCGCTCAAAACACTTGCAATCACTTTTCAGTATTAAAATAAACAACCTACAGAAAACCTGCTAAAACAGCCCCAAAAGGAGCTGGCATAAAACTTGTAAGGTGTTGCCATATGTGCCAGAGAGAGAGATCAAGAGATACTCGAAGAGAAAAGGAAAGGAAAAAGAGAAAAGAGAGAGAAAAGTTTTCACCACTCTCTGGATCCCTGGAGAAAAGCATCGATATCTTGGAGGGGGAGGTTGCTCGATCAGTCTGTCAGCATCTCAGGAGTCCTCAGGTGGTGGGCGCGAGCACGCTCCTTCTCTTTGCTTGTTCACCTCTTATAGACAGAGGCAATGCCTTGCTCAGCACGTATTTGCTACTTTGTTGTAAGAGCGAGACAGAGTCCATTGTTAGACTCAGCAGGGGTTTGCTGCCCGTCGTTGATGGCCTTACTCAGCAGGGGTTTTGCCAGTCCATGGAGTAAGGCCTTCGGCACATTCCTCGCCATCTTCTTATCTGCAACTGGAATGTTTTGAGACACCACGAGCCATCGGAGCCTGGACGGTCAAACACTGCTGTCAATCACAATCATAGGAAGACTTCAGCATACCTAAAAAATATAGAAGTTTATTTTGGGGCTGGATTTAAAATCTGAATCTGGACTGATAAAATGTTCAGATCATGATCTGAAGGAATTGCATACTTTAAGTATATTAATTTGAATAAGCAGAACAGATATACTGTTAAAGGACTATAAAAGACATATTTTATATTAATTGTTTGTCCAAATTTGGTACAGATGATCAAAACAGTAAAATTATTATGAAAAATGATAAGTCTCAGTTCCACTGTCCCCATTAGCATGGAAATAAGACTATGTTGTAATTGTGGAATGTGTGCTATTTTAGAAATAGTTAAAGACTGAGCAATGTAAACCTAAATTGAATGGTTGCACCTGGAATACTACAGCAAAATTGTTTCTCTCTTTGAAATTTTCTTTGCTTGCATAAGAAACAAACATTCTATCTCAATTTTAAATTGTGTAGAAAAAGAAATACAGTTAAGATACTGTATCTCCTTCTATGTGTGTGTTCACAGTAGATCACTTTCAAGTAGTACAAATCTTCTTGCTCTTTAAAAAATTTATGTATTTATTTGTTTGGATATTCAAATAGAAGCATCAGGTCAAATTTTTGGTCTAGCTATTTCTTACTGGATAAAGCTGACAGATCTCCAGTCATAAGTAAGGTTACCTACTAAACAGCAAGTGTATTTCTGTGGTGAGTTGACCCCAGACCCCAGCCAGCAGCTAAACAACCACCCTCCCAATTAGAGAACATACATGCTTCTCCACCTATGCTGTGATGAGTTCCTTCAGATGAATGTAAGAAAAAGATTGTGTTCCAGTGGATTTTGATTCTCAGCACTTTTACAAATTGTCTGTAACTCTGTATTCAGTCAGAGTTGAGGGGGTGGTGCTGCAGAACTGGCTTCTGTGAGAAGAGATCAGGACTTGCCCCCATCTTGGACAGAGCCAGTTCTAGTTGGATCCAAAATAGAACTGCCACTGGCCAAAGCTGAGCCCATCAGTGATAAGCTGTGATATGACTCCTCTGTTACAGCCCTGCAGACACCAAAGGCAGTGAAGAAGGAGGGAGAGAATGTGCTTCAAGGTGACAGAGCAGAAATTCACTTGCAGCCCATGGAGAAAAACCCGGTGACACAGATACCCAACTTGCAGCCCCTGGGGACCCTGCGTGGGAGCCAGTGGACATGCCCAGGAAGAAGCTGCACCCCATGGAGAGCCCACACAGCAGTAGGCTCCTGGCAGAAACTGCAACCCATGGAGAGGAGCCCACGCTGGAGCAAGTTTACTGGCAGGACTTGTGACCCCATGGGGGACACACGCTGGAGCAGTCTGTGCCTGAAGGACTGCACCCCATGGAAGGGACCCACTCTGGAGCAGTTCACGAAGTACTGTATCCTGTGGGATGGACCCCATGCTGGAGCAGGGGAACAGCATGAAAAGGAAGGAGGGGCAGAGTATTCTGAACTGACCGCAACCCCCATTCTCCATCCCCCTTTGCCACTCGTGGGGAAGAAAGTAGAAGAATTGAGAGTGAAGTTGAGCCTGGGAAGAAGGGGTGAGGGGGAGGTGTTTTTAGATTATTTTTACTTTTCGCTATCCTACTCCAACATTAAATGGCAATAAATTAAATTTATTTTCTCCAAGTCAAGTGTCTGTTGCCCATGACAGTAATTGGTAAGTAATGTCACTGTCCCTATCTCAACCTGTGAGCTTTTAATTTTATTTTCTTCCCTTGTCCTGCTGAGAAGGGAGAGAGAGCAGCTTGTTGGGCACCTGGCAGACAGTGGGGCTGCTCCGTTTATAGTAACACTAACAGGGAGAACTATCATCTGACTAACACCTCTGTTCTGTCCAGCATTAGAGACTATGTGGTCACTTGTGGCCATTCCTTTTAAACTCCCTGCTTTGGCAATTGTGTAATATTAAGAGAAGAGTGGCCTCGGGTTGGCTGTTCAAGTCTGCTCGGTTTTAAGCTGTAACAGAGGAGTCATATCACAGGTTTTACTCTAAAAGGAAATATATTTTGGACATCTGTTGCAGTGTAGACCTATCTGCTCTTCAGTAAATAAAAGCTCTCTCTCAAGCCAATAAATTTTGTTTAAAAGTCCATAATACACTACAATTGTGTTACTTGCAATACTTGAAGGGCTTTGTGAAACTGCTTTACTAACAAATACAACTAATATTTTTTTCCTTATGGAAAGCACAAACCTGTTCTTTATTCCAGCAAATAGTGTTTCTTTGTTGTTTTTTACGATATCTTAAAGTGAGTAAAGTTAATGAAAATTACTCATGTTCTGCCTGCAAGTGAAGGGTGTGGAACTTGAGCATCTATTTAAATTAAGGAACACCAGTGGGGAGGGAGAGAGAAGAATTTGCAAAAATTACTTTCTTATTCCTCATCACTACAAGGAAACACATTGCCACTATGTACCAACACGCCCATCCAAACAAAAACAAAAGCTTACTTATTTTATGTTGTCTATAAAACTATATAAAAATAAAACCATAAAATGTTAGTTTCCAGATGCTTTTCTCAAAGTAGAAATCCTAGTATCTACCAATAGTTTATTTTTTGAAGAACAAGAATTTCACTTTTGAATTAATTCTTAATAATCCACTGTAAAATGAAATATTAGTGAACCATTGTTTGCTATTTTTTTGATATATTGATATATATTGATATTATTGATATATTAAAAATATATATAGAAAATAATTTCATTTTTTTTTTTTCTCTTAAGTAAAAATTACTAAACTTAATGTACTTTTAAAAGTAGCTTATGACCACATGCCACAAAGGAGTCTATCATCATTTCACTTTGTAAGGGACGAAAAGAGAAAGCCGTCTGTTTCAGAGGACTGCAACTGCCTGTCAAAGACCCTGATAAGGGATGAAAGGTGATTGTCTGATGAAGGCCTTATAAACAAATGGTTTGTCTCAAACATCTCGATTGTAAACTCCCTGCTGATAAGAGGAAGTGTGGAATGTATCAAAGTACTTAACAACCTGTCCTGGGTTAAGCAGAGACAGAGTTAACCTTCATAATAGCTAACAAGAGGCTGTGTTTTGGATTTGTGCTCAGAAGAAAGCTGATAAAAAGTGATGTTTACAGTTGTTGCCAGGATACTTGGATACTCAAGCTCAGATACTTTCAAGTTCCCTGCTTCCCGCAGATGGGGGGGGTTGGCTGGGAGGGAACACAGCCTCGGTTACTAGCCTAGGATTTGATCTTAGGTTCAAGATTGAGATCCAGAGTGGCCAATAATCTATTCCATAACATACACGTCATGCCCAGTATATGGGTGAGGACCCTCTGGAAGATCGTCCCTTTTTGTTCCGGGTCCCTTTGGTTTCCGGATCTCTCTTGGCTCCGGATCATCTCTCTCCGGGTGGTTGCTCTCCCAAGGCCTTCCCCCCCACACCCCGGTCAGCTCTCGGTCTGGGATGCTCAGACTGTTATCTCCATTCCGTGAGTTTTGAGACTCTCCCTGCTCTGGGATCGTTAGCCGGGGCCATGTGGTCACATCCCCCCACCCACCCCAGTCAGCTCTCGGTCTGGAACGCTCAGACTGTTGTCTCCAGTCTGTGAATGCCTCTGGGAGTGGTGCACCCCCCCATCTGGGGGAATTGTGAGTGTGGTTTCGGGACTCTCCCTGCTCTGGGGTCAACTCCCCCTGTCGGGATTGTTAGCCAGGAACAGGCTGAGTCTTTATCATCAGGTGGGGTGGCAGTATCACTGTTTATCACTCATTTGCATATTTGTATATAGTATTATTTTCAACACTATTGTAGTTTAGTTATTAAATTGTCCTTATCTGAACCCACGAGTCCTTTTTCCCGTTTACCCCTTTAACTCCCTCCCTATCCTTGGATGGGGGTGGGGGGCCAGAAATTGTGTGAGCGGGTGTGTGGTTTTGGCCCCCAGCCAAGGTCTAACCTATCACACAACCTTACTCCCTTTGCCCCACAAGGTCAGCCCCCTTCACCTCTAAGGTGCCATCAAGGAAAGTTTATCCAAAATTTCCATGCAAATTAAGGAGACACCTCTGTGCTTCCAATGCTGATTGAATAAATTTAGGCAGAGACCTGAGAACTTTTGTCTATAAAAGAATAAACAATGGGAAGGGGCACACCCACCATTGGAGGACCCCCAAGACATGAATCACTGCTGGATCCAAGGATTTCACTTTCTGAAAACTTTTCTTTCTCTCTTCTCTCCTTTTCCTTTTCCTCTTCGCTCCTTTTCCTTTCTCTCTTCTCTCTTTTTCCTTTCCCTTTGCTCTTCAAGCATCTCTTGATCTCTTCCTGTCTCTGACTAATTTTATTTCATGTCCCCTAAGGGTAGCACCCTTACCAGTTTTTTTTTATTGATAAGTATTTATGATAGTTTTTTCCCCTCTTTTTAGTGATGATAAGTGAATGCACATTTATGGGATAGTGGTTGTTAGTTGTCAAATTGGTGTAGTTTTGGTATTGCTGGTAATTTTGGTATCATTATGCTGTTACCAGTTGTCACACCAGAGTAAGTTTTTAGTGCTGTCAGTAGGAGGCAGTACTGTTATAAGTTTTCTTTGCAATGTCATTTAGATTCAGTAATTCAGCTATATTTTTATATCTTTTTTAAAAATAAAATTATTGTTTAACTAAACCTCTCAAAGCATTGTTGTGGTTTACCGCACAGAGATCCAAAGGTAAACTTTGCCCTCACCCACTGAGTGGGAGGGGACAGACTTACGGAGAGGTCTTTGTTCACCAAACCAAGTGAAAAATAACACCATCCTTTGTAACTGCTGGTAAAGAAATTTGTCTATATCTAGACTTCTATAAAGTTTTTTCTTGTACTATTTTTTTCCTCAAGTCCTTAAAGGATAACAAACATCCCTTGAAAACACAGTTTCTGGCAGTATTTGTCTTTAACAATATAAACAAATTGTTGTCCACTTCCATCTCCACTACAGGGTCGTTTCAGCAGTACTCCACTGGGAGCTATCAGACATTTTTTTGGTGTCAAAGTGATTGTGTGATCCTAACCAATTTACCATTCTCCTTGATGTTACTTGCTTCTCTTTATATATTTTTATCTGCTTTACATATTGTCTCAGCACCTGACCCTTTCATTGTTTTCTGATCATATTCACATCAATATCTGTATGTCATTAAACCTCTGTGCCTATGTGCTTTTTTGTATTACTATACAAATAGTTCAAATATTGATCTTTCATTGAATTTTTAAAGTAAGTATGCCTTTAACAAAATTATCATAGAATCATAGAATCAATTGCAAAGCTTTTGACACAGCAACCTCACTACCCTGGACTTTAGGAGAGCGGACTTTGGCCCCTTCAGGAACCTGCTTGGAAGAGTCCCATGGGATAAAGCCCTGGATGGAAGAGGAGCCCAAGATTACCAACACTGGTAATCTTGACTGTTGTTATTATTATAAAAGTTTTACTACCAATGATCAATCAAATTTATTTTCTTACTACTGTATTCTCTTCTAACTTATTGACAAGTTTGGTTTGGTTTAGTTTGGTTTGATTTGGTTCGGTTTGGTTTGGTTTGGTTTTGTATCGTAACAAGGCACAACATTTATAGCACTTCTGACAGCCCTTTTAGATAAGAAAATATTATTATATTTAGATAATAGAATCCTATAATTATTTGAGTTGGAAGGGATCTCTAAAGATAACTTAGTTCCAACCCCCCTGCCAAGGGCAGGGACACCTTCCACTAGACCGAGTTGCTCAAAACCTCATCCAACCTGGCCTTGAACACCTCCAGGCATGGGGCACCCACAACTTCCCTGGGCAACCTATTCCAGTGCTTCACCACCTCCATTGTAATAAAAATTCTTCCTTATATCCAATCTAAATCTACTCTCTTTCAGCTTAAAACTATCTTTCATCCTATCACTATTCTCCCTGATAAAGACTGCCTCCCCATATCTCCTGTAGGCCCCCTTGAAATACTGGAAGGCCGATAGAAGTTCTCCCCAGAGCCTTCTCTTCTCTAGGGTAAACAAGCTCAACTGTCTCAGCCTGTCCACATATGGGAGGTGCTCCAGCGCTCTGAACATCCTCATAGCCCTCCTCTGGACCTGCTCCAACAGGTCCATGTCCTTCCTATGCTGAAGACTCCAGAGCTGAACACAGTACTCCAGGTGGGGTCTCAGGAGAGCGGAGTAGAGGGGGAGAATCACTTCCCTTAACCTGCTGATCATGCATCTTTTTTGATGCAGCCCAGGATACGGTTAGCTTTCTGGGTGGCAAGCGCATGTTGTTGGCTCATGTTTTCATTGTTGTTTCATCAATGAAAACTCCCAAATTCTTCTCTTCAGGGCTGCTCTCAATCCATTCTCCTTTCTTTGTTCTTGAGATAATTGGTATCAAGTTAGAGGTCTCCAGTCAAAAGAGTCCTTTTCATTACTGGCCTCCAAAAGCTTTGTCTTACTCTTCTTTCTTTCCTTAAGAAAACAGTTTTTCAGACTTTGCAAATCGCTTACTCTCTATTTCAGTAGCAGTTCTAACTATTTTCTACCTCTGTTCCTTTAAAGACCCCTTTCCCCTTCCAAAAGTCTCCTACGTCACCACCTCACTGATCTTCTTCATTTCACTCATTCTGAACTTAACACTTTTCTTAACTGGATGAGTCCTTTTATGTTCTTTGCCTGCAATCTTAGTTTTTTTTAAATTTCAACAAATCTGTTGTAATCTCAGTTAAGCTCAACCTTTTGGGCTATGAGTAATGATAGTGGCAGCAACTCAGCTTCAGTAGAGACTTTCTACACCACTTTATCGCCTTATTCATTGTCTGTACTCCTCACATATACCTCAAAAGACCCTGAAATGCAATTTTCCCCAAGGCTTTCCTTTTGCTAAAAAACTGTTTTCTTTGCCTACCTCCACAAAAGTTTTGTGTGGCAACAACTTCTTGCAACCTTTGTTACTGACTACTTTGGTACTCTGGAAAATAACTTGAACAATGCTGCACATTATTTGCTTGAGTTCATAGCGGTAACTTCGTCATTTTACAGAGAAAGAGGAAAATACAGGAAGAGAAAACAGTTCTTGCCAAGCCAGTTGACCACCACAGAGTCTGCCACAGTTCAAATCTTTTCTAGTGTCTACATGTCAGGAAAAGACCTACTGATGCTTCTTTGTAAGGAACCTCTGATAATGTAGGCCTGCATCTTCCTTTTCTGGTACTAAAGCAACTTTTTCTACCATTTTTCTTTTGGCTTGCAGATCATTCTTTTTTCTGGTTTCTTGCGTACAATATTTATTCTGTCTCCCACACTAGATCCCACACTATCTCTCTTGTGTCTTCCTTGCTCTGAAACTGATTAATTCTATGGTCACTTATAAAAAGTCTTATTTCTGTTTCTTGACTCTTTCATTGTACATGGACTTTGGCTAACAATTTTAAATTGTTGCACTTTGCAAAAACGCATACTCAGGTTTCATATTCTTGCAAATGACTAACATTATTCAGTGTGGTGTAATGAATATTTGTATGCCTCACACTGATTGATGTGTTCATGGCAAGATTTAGTGATAGATTAGACATAACTGGGACAGATGGACTCTTTCAGCATGTATCTTCACATATGGTCTGAATTCTCATTATGAAAAAAATTAATTTATACTGAAAAAATTATCCTTAAAATATTTTTTAAAAAGAGCAGTGGTTTACTGATTCATAGAATGAAATGTGGATGAGTAATCCAGACTTTTCTCTAATATCTTATTAGAATACTCCTCCAAATACTGTTATAGTTGAATATTTAGTTAGCTTTACCTAACTGTGAATGCTCCTTGTTTCTGCTACCTATGCAGTACAGAATAATTACATTATTATATTAAAAAGCAAAATAAAATTATGTTAAGAATGCTGAACTAACTACTAAAATTAGAAAATACTTGTTGGTACAGTTTCAATTAAATGATTGCATATCAGTCAATTATGTTCCAGCAAAGTGCTGACACTAGGGAACTTCCTACCAAATGCCAATTTCCATGTCCCAGTGACTGAGATTCTAGATTTGCTTAATTAAAAAGCTGTATTTACAGAAATAAACAAAATTTTCATAGTTATTTGTGGAACAATATCAGAAATGGGAAAAAAAACATTAATAAACCCCTCATATCATTTATGATATCCAAGAAAAACTTCTAATTGAAAGACAACATTAGCCATGGGCAACAATATCAAATTAATTGTAGGCATTGCTGACTGCAGTGACTCTAATTCTGTTTAACACAAGCACAGTGGCCTACATGTGTTGTGTTTTTTGGGTTTTTTAGTTTGATCTTACAATACAGACAAACCAACATATCAAATTAGTTTATGACAAATAAAAATAGATTAAAAGGTTTGTATTAAAAGGTTTGTGTAGTTAACTTGGTAAATCCATCCCATATCTAAAGCATAGCACCTAAAAACTGATAAGCTCTGCAGATGCTTTAATTATGCAAGCTATAAAAGTAAAATCTTCTAGCAACATGAACTTTTTATATGCAAATATTACAGAACATAATTCTCACCTGGTCTGAGAAAATTTGGCATGTTCTAACTCCTGGTTTTGCTTAGAATGTCAACCCAGACATTCTAAGTTACCATAAGCTCATGTGATGCATGGGTATTTCGTCTTTGACAGGCTCATGGCTAGAAGGCTGAATTTGGTGGCTCAAACAAGTGGATCTAGGCACTGTTTCATATGTCTTAGGTTATCTCATCTGACACTCCACTTACGATTCCAGAAGGATATGGGTCCCTCAGCTGCATCATGTCTTCCAGCTTTGATCTTAAGATAGCTCAGGACACCTTAAAACCCAGCAGAAATCTATATTTAGATAACCCAAACCATTCTATGATTCTATGATTCTGTGATTCTATGATTCTATGATGTGGCGCTTCGGGACGTGGTTTAGTGGGTTAGATGGTGTTGGGGTGATGTTTGGACTTGATGATCCTTGAGGTCTTTTCCAGCCTTACTGATTCTATGATTAATCAAGGCACATGAGTTCTTTCCAGGGCCAGTACCTACACCTATTCTTTTTTTTTTTCCTGTCCGCTTCATCTCTTTTGAAACCCTTTCTTTCAAAGGTTGATGCAATTGCCTGCACATGAGCAGTTGAGCTGGTTTTGGCTGGGCTACAGTTAATTTTTTTCATAGTAGCTAGCATGGGACTATGTTTCAGATTTGTGCTGAAAACATTGTTTTAGTTATTGCTGAGCTGTGCTTCACAAAGTTGAGGCCTTTGACTGCAGTTCATACTGGAGTCCTTCTTCCGCTTTTCACAGATCCTGTTTAGTTTAAACAATGACATAAAACTACATCTCATTTTTAGATTAAACTCCTGTTGACCTTCTAAACTGCTAACGAACCTTCTTTCTTCTGCAGGCCAGGTGTCACCTACATTGAATTTGAGCCTTGAAATTTATAAAACACACACTTTTGGAGAAACTTAAATTTTGAGGTAAGTGTGCTTTTGAGTGGAATGGTAGTAAAACACAGAGATCTCAGCAGTAGTGGTTTCAGGTGAGATGTCAATATTGTCACCCAGGAAATGGAACTCATCCGGTCTATGTACTTACCAGTGTTAAGAGATTTTCCCTATAACCCTAAAGTTCATAGGAAATCCTAGGCCATGGTGTAACCTGGCCAGGAGTCCTTCTTAATCCTTCATTTTTGAAGCTGGTTTGCTGAAGAACTGGCTATAAAGATGTCAATGGAGGAAGATGTCATGGGACTTCGGCCTCTACTCAAAAGACTTTAGAATGACTTTGCACTGTAGTCTATAGAATATTACTCTATACCTGTATAGAGTGTTCATTTCACAGCCTTTCATAATTTAAGTAGACTACTTGTTGTCTGACAGTGCTTAAGTTCCCTAAAGAGCCAATAGTGTGAGAGAGACATCAATATTATACTCTGAAAGTCAAAGGAGAATTATAAATTTCTCCTCTTCATTACAGGGAAACTCAGAGCACATCTGAAATCCCATTAAATTTACATGTCAAGAAAATAAAATCACAGAATCGCACAATAGTTGAGGATGGAAGACATCTCTCAAGATTATCTAGACCAAACCCCCTTCCCAAACATTGTTATCTAGAGCTGGTTACTCATGGTTGTTTCCAGTCATGTTTTTAATATCTTCCCAGATGGAAAATCTACAATTTGTCCAGGCAACCTGTTCCAATGTGCAACCACCCTTACACTCAAAAAAGTTTTTCCTGCGTTCAAATGGAAATGTATGTATTTTAATTTGGGACCATTGGCTCTTGTCCTGTCACTGAATATCACAGAAAAGAGTTTGGTTCCATCTCCTTGACGCTTGCCCATCAAGCATTAATACACATGAATAACATCCCCCTGACCCTTCTCTTCTCCAGGCTGAGCAGTTCCACCTCTTTCAGCATCTCCTCATATGAAGACGCACCAGACTTTTTAACTATCTTCATGACCCTGTACTGGACATGGTCATCGCCCAGTGTGTCCATCATTCTCTTGTGCTGGGGAGCCTATAGCTGGACCCAGTACTTCAGATGAGGCCTCACCCGGATAGAGGAGAGAGCAAGGATCATCACTCTGCTGGCAACATCCCTACTAATGCAGCTCAGGAGGCTGTTTAATCTTCTTAGCAGTGAAGGCAAATTGCTGTATCCTGGTCAGTTTGCTGTCCACCAGAACTCCTAGATCCTTTTATACAAAGCTGCTTTTTTATCTGGTCTGCCCCCCAGCACTGAATGAGGGATGGGATTATTTCTGCCAAGATGCAAAACTCCTCATTGTCCTTTAATGAATTTTGTGAGGTTCCTATCTATTCAATTCGCCATCTCATTGGGGTCCCTCTGAATCACATCACATATATCTGCTGTATCAACTACTCCTTCCAATTTTATTTCATTTGTAACTGTGGTGATTTGACCTTGACTGGCTGCCAACTGCCCCTAAGACGCTCTATCACTCCCCCTCCTCAACAGGATGGGGAGAAAAATATGACAAAAACTTGTGGGTTGAGATAAGGATAGGGAGATTGCTCTCCAATTACTGTCATGGGTAAAACAGACTCAGCTTCAGGAATTTAATTTATTGCCAATCAAACAGAGCAGGATAATGAGAAATAAGAACGAATTTTAAAACTACTTCCCTCCACCCCTCCCTTCTTCCCAGACTCAACTTCACTCCCAACTTCATTGTAGTCAGTTCATAACACTTTCTCTCTGACACTCTTTCCTTCTCATGCTTTTTCCCTGCTCCAGTATGGAGACCCACCCAAAGGAGGCAGCCCACCACAAACTTCTCCAACATGAGTCCTTCCCACAGGCTGTAGTTCTTCACAAACGGCTCCAGTGTGGGTCCTTCCTATGACTTGCAGTCCTTCAGGAACAGACTGCTCCAGCATGGGTCTTCCATGGGGACACTAGTCCTGCCAGCAAATCTGCTCCAGCGTGGGCTCCTCTCTCCACAGGTCCTCCTGGCAGGAGCCTGCTCCAGCATGGGCTTCCCATGGGGTCACAGCCTCCTTTGGGCCCATCCACCTGCTCCAATATGGAGTCCTCTGCAGCCTGCAGGTGGATATCGGCTCCATCATGGCCCTCCACAGGCTGCAATGACACAGCTGCCTCATCATAGTCTGTACCATGGGCTGCAGGGGAATCTTCTTTGTCATTGGGAGCACCTCCTTCCCCTTCTTCTCCACAGACCTTGGTGTCTGCAGAGTTGTTTCTCTCACACATTCTCACTCCATTCTCTCCCAACTGCTGCTGTGACTTCCTAATCCAGCACCCAGACTTGGCAATTATAAACACACAGGTGAACAGCATAAATGGCAAATAAGGTGCTGTATGTACAATTCTGAAAACTACTCTAAGAGCGAATACCACAATATTTTCCACAAGACATCCAAGGAAACATAGTAAATGCTTATTATAAGTCTGTTTTAATACACTCTGGCCAAATTAGTCATTATCTTAACCCTTTAAGACCCATGTTGGGCTCCAAAAAGGAGTGTTGTGGTTTAACCCTGAGCAGCTGCTCACTCATCCTCCTCTGACCCCAGAGAATGGGGGAGAGAATTAAAGAGGCAAAGGAAAAGATTCATGGGTTGAGATAATAGCAATTTACTAACTGAATGACAATCAAATTAAGAGTAATAATTATAAAAATGATAATGATAATAGCAATAAAAATAATAATAAACGACAAGATATACATGTGCTACACAGTGTAACTGCTCACCATCCCATGACTGAGGCAAAGACCATTCCCAGCTAATGATTCTGGAGCAGAGAAAGTCCTGAAACCACCATCCCAGAAGAGACCAAGATGCTGAGAGAAAGCTTCCTGTAAGATTCCCCAATTTATACTAAGTATGATGATGAAAGATATGGAATATTCCACTGACCATTGGATTTGTTGCATTACCTATGCTGCCTCCCAGCTTCTTGTACACCTGCAAATTTAGCAAAGCATCAGAGGCTGGAAACATCCTTGGATTCCCTGACAGCAACCCAAAAAACTGGTGTGTTATCAACATTCTTCTGAGCACAAATCCAAAATATAACCTCATACTAGCTACTAAGAAAAAAAAAATAACTCTAGCTGAACCAAACTCAGGACAGTAAAATAAAATTTGACTCTAACCCGGCTGAAACCAGCACAGTTGATTCATATGTTTCCTGACAGGCAAGCTTTCCTTCTTTCCTCTACTCTTACTTCACTCTTCAAATTCCACCATCTTGAACCATTTTCCATAAAATTTAATGTTCTGTAAATATCTCATATACCTTTCTCAAGACCATAAACATAACCAGTGAACAACCAAAGAAAGAAGCCTAATTGAGTTTCTCACTGAAGAGAGAAAGTCAAGTTACACGTACAGAAAAGATGACAGACTATGACTTGATAATCATCTTTGTAAAATTCGTTCTACTTACTTAAAAAAAAATCAGGACCTCAGTCATCTTGTGTGTAAAATATTCACCTTTCAGTTAAAAAGAAAAACATGTCTAAACACAACATGATTTTTGTTAGTCTTTCAGAAGAAAAAAGAGAACAAAGAAAAAAAGTTCACTCTGACCAGGGAGCACCAAATATCCAAAGTCAAATGACAAGTGAATGCAAATATTTATCTTTTTTCTAACCCAAACTTAATTAACTAATGATGTCTTGGGATCATTTATGTATTTTCAGACTTACAGGTGTCTATACAGATATTATACTATATGTTGCTGCGTATAATATTCTAAGGTAAAGGAAGGACATAAGCAGCAGTTTTATTTTGAGAATGTACGTCAGTAACTATTATAACCAAAAAGCCAGCAGGAAATTATGTTTTTTACAAACGATCATGTGAGCTGCTGAATTGGGTACTTTGTTAATATGATTCAATGGGATATGTTTTGTTGAGAAAAGCAAAGTTTAAATTAGCCTCTTAGACCATCTGAACCAGTTCTAGTGGTAAAGCCTTGATTCTGTAAAGAAGTTCACAAAATTAATCCAGTTTTATTTAGACACATCTTCCCCTGCCTTTGGAGGCAAAATTTTAATACCAGTTTGAGAAAAGAATGGAGGAAAACACATAGTGAATAAAATTTTAAACTTATTCTGGATTCACTAGTACTTTAACTACAAACTGTTTATTTATAAGGGGTTACTGATGCACCGTTTATTTCTGAATGATGAATTGTCTCCCCAGAGAACAATCGGTGAATACAGAAAGGTTACAGAAGTAACATTCATGTCTGCCTAAGACTATGTTGATTTATTAAAAAAAGAAAAAAAGAAAAAAAAAAAGTGGGAACCACAGGGAAGGAAGATGCTAAGCTGTATAACTTGATTAGGTAAAAAGAGCATTAAATGTGAAAATCCTAAACTCTTTAGCTTTGCTCCTCTGCATATAAATTAGAGATTAGGTAGGAGCAATATGAACAGTCCCTTTGTAATACATAGGTCTAATTACAACAAATCTGGAAAAATCTGAGTGTGTAATGTGCACAAAGTAGATTAAGAGTGCATGGGAATTATAAAATGTCTAGGCCTCTTTAGAGCTTCTGATGAGACAGATAAAGCTACTTTTTTGGGGGGTTTCTGGGGTTTTTTTTTGTTTTGTTTTATTTTGTTTTTTCTGTAGGATACCTATGAATATGCTTGGAGTTTGTTCTTCCTTGGTTTTGTAGAAAGTATATGAAGTTTAATTAGAAAGAACAATCTGAAGACGGAAAAAGAAACGAGTGAGAAAAGGACAAAAACTAAATACAATCCATGCAGCAACTTAAACTGAGATGTTTACCCAGGTGGCCAAATAAAATTAAAAAATCCATCTCACATCACGGGTTCTGCCATCAGTGCTGACTGATCTCAAACTATTTGAGTACAAAATATAATTCCTTCTTCTCCCAGTGAGAACTATGCTTTTATCCTAAATATATATTACTCAGCTTTATCGAATATTATCACATTACTTTGTGATGTGCCAGTGTAAAGAAAAGTGTGGAGTCGTGTTGTCCCTCCCCATAGCAGCATGGGAAGAAGGTAACTTTTATCTTCACAGTCCATTTCCTGGATTCTCTTTGTACACAGGCTCAGTGGACCCTTCCAGCTTTCTGTGCAATCACCACAGTTTACAACTGAATAAGAGCTGGCAGCTCCAATGCTCTGATAATCTTTTTGACCCTCTAGACTCGCTCTAACCTGTCCATGTCCTTCCTGTGCTGAGGACTTAGGAGCTGGATGCAGTACTCCAGGTTGGGGTCTCACGAGAGCAGAGTAGAGGAGGAGAAATGGTCACATTGCTGTCACACTTCTTTGCATGCACCCCAGGACACAGTTGACTTTCTGGGCTGCAAGAGCATGTTGCCAGTTCATATCAAGCTTCTCATCAACCAACAACCCCAAGTCCTTCTCTTCAGGACTGCTATCAATCCATTCTCTGCCCAGCCTGTATTTGTGCTTGGGGGTGCCCCAACCCATGTGCAGGACCTTGCACTTGGCCTTGTTCAACTTCATGAGGTTTGCAGGGACCAACCTCTCAAGCCTGCCAAAGTCCCTCTGGATGGCATCCCTTCCCTCCAATGTGTTGACCGCACCACACAGTTTGGTGTTGTCAGCAAGTGTGTGTGTGTACACTGCCGCTTTGCTGTCAGGTAAAGTATTAGAACTGTGACATCCAAAACAAAACCCTGAGAGATAAGGGAAAAACACTTAAGGAATCAAAAGAGAAAAATTGTAAAGCAGTACCACAGTGAGGAGTCCGCTATCCTTTTAAACTGGATCATCACAAGCAAGCTGAACCTTGTTTAATTCAGCAAGAAAAGTCAATTTTGTTATTTAATTATTTTTTTGCAAGTTATGTGACAGGGCATTACTGTGACATTAAGATGAGTTAAAGAAATGTATCTTTGAAAGTACTGATAAAAAATTAACATCAGAATTTAATGCAAACAAAAGATCAAAGATATTAAGCTATTTTTTTCATTGAGAAATCAACATATTTCTGGCAAGTTCAAGGAGTAACTGATAATATGAAAAATGAGCAAATATTCATAAGCAGAAGGTATACATGATAATCCATGCAAGGGTTTTTATCTCTTAATAGGAAAAACTTAGAAAGTAAAAAAGCCGTGAAAATATTCCAAGCATGCCTAATAATGATGACTGGAAAGTAGCTGATTTTGTTAATCTGTTAAAACGACAGTAATGTCCTGTGTCAACAAATGATTAAAGACTAGATTCAGCCAAGTATGCAAATTAGTATTTAAGACTTAGGTGGAACTGAGACATCTCAGAACAATGAGATTGAAAAATCTCTGTTCATTATCAGCCAGCACCGAAGAAAATTGAAGTCAGCAATTATGTGATTCTTAACCATAGATGCCTAGTATTATTTGATGTCCTAAAAACTGTTACATAGAGTCAGAAAGTCATGACCCAGCATTCATAAGAAACTGGCACTGCTCCAGTGCAGCAGCTTGATAACCAGGATCACATAGTGTCTCAGATAACACTGACATGGATGTCTCAACAATGTGATCACGCCCATATGGCCCAGACTGTGGATGTTTTAACCGGATTCGGGGTTATACCTAGATTATTAAATGTAAGCACCAACATGGGAGTTTGGTGTTTAAGTTCTAATTATAGTCAGTGGACATCTAGGATGTAGTTCAGTGGCCCAACCATAAGTATCTAATACCATTTGAGATGTCCCAGGATATTTCTCCTGCCATTTGCTTGCTACTTCAAAAGCGTGAGCATCTTCTGAGGTCCCTTTTTGAATATGCAAACCCTATGAAGATGTCTCAGAAACTATGGGCCACATCTCAGATAGCAGTCGGTACCTATGTATGGGTAACTAATTTGATCACTGAGGGATTCTGAAGAGCTATTTGGCTGACCAAGGGCAGATATCTTTCTTAGGGTGGGATGACAAACTCCTCTGACTCCAATGCCTGGACTTGTGGATGAAACGATTCTATGATTCTATGAAATCCCTGAAGGTTGTTGGTTTTAGCAGGAATGATCCAATCTAGGTGGCTTATCAAGCAACTATAATCAGGATTCAAAACCCTGTATTTAGGATTCAAAAATTCTTCACTTTTTTTTTTTTAATCATGACTTCAAGGGTCATTCACATTTCAACCATAGTGATTTATTTAAAATAACAACGTAAATATTTTGTTATAGAACTGTTTAATTAAGAGGTGCTGTCTACTCTTCTTTGTGCAGATGTACCTCTGTGTTTCTGTATGCACAGATGAATGTGCTAAACGTAAAAAGCATCATTACTGAAATGCTAATGATTAGGGAACTCACACCAACGTAAAGAGATTCGTATTTCAGGATTCAGAGGTAGTTTGGTTGCCAGTTTGGGGTTTGGTTTTTTTTTGATCCATTGACCACTTAAGGCAGCACAAAAGTAATACTAGCAATAGCAACCAGAAATGTAGTCCAGAATCAAGAAAAGGGTGAGCTTTGGGACTTCAATCTGAATCTTATTACACATAGGCCCTTTTTAACACAGGGTTCAGAATGCTCTTTCCAATTAGGTTCAAACACTAAATTGATTTCATATGAGAAAGAATAAACTACTGAAAAAAAAGAAATAATTAAATATTGCTGATTTTTGTGTTATTTCTGACATTCATTTATTACTGCACATTTCTTAACACGTATTTCCCAGATGCTGCCTTTGCACTGTTTCTCCACTAGTAAGATGGAGATTGGAGTCCTTGCTAATCAAAGTGTGGTTGTAAGGCTTCCATTAATGGGAGCATATAGGCCATAGATGTGGACTGCATATTTTATAATTAATAAATGACAAGGACTTGTTATTCCATTTAGAAGAGTTGTCCTTAGTTCTGCATGCTGAGTTATAAACCTTAAGGGCTTAACTGTTAGAAACAGTATAAAATAAATTAAAATTGCTACACAGTTTCAAGAACAGCATAACTGAATGAGTTTAATTTGCATGACCCTTAAAACATAATAAGGCTATGTATTAATTAATATAGCATAAATATAGTTAAATAAAGCAAAAAATATAGAATGGAATAGCATATTATAAATAGAACATGTGATACAGAGCACACATTCATAGGACTCTGAACTTAACATGCTGAGAATAACTATTTAAGGAACATATAGGGAGTGTCTAAATATATTTTCTTTACCTTTAGAATGACAAGGGAAAAAAATAGTAAAATAAAATTTTACATTATCTTAAAATTCAGAGATCAAAATTAACGAAATACTATACACTGAGGGGAAAAAAAAAACCCCAAAATCCAGTGATTTGATGTTGGTTTTCACACAAGTAGATTGCAATGTGTTAAATAATTCTCGCACAAAATAATAACTTTATATATTAACAAAATCTTTTTTTTTTCTAAAATATCTTCCTTATATTTTAGGACTGCATTCAACATAGTGAATATTTATAAAACACAGGAAATTAGAACATATAAACTCAAGCTGGAAATTGCTCCTGTTTTTGTTTGTGTCTGGTATAAAGATGAGTCCAGTGTCAGCACTTAACAAATCATGATGATTACTTTCGTGGGAAGTGCTGTGCGATTTTTAATGACTATGGCTGATTAGAGCCTGAAATGACAGATCATGAAAAGAGCAGTCTTTAAATTAGGTGGTTAGCATTTTGAGTCAGAAAAAAAACCCAAAACATGCACATATTTTATTGAATGTAACTTAACCCTGCTCTGAAATGAACACATTGGAAGAATAAAGATTTGCTGACTATGTGATTCTGGTGCCTACAATATACAGTACAGTACTTTTCACATACACTGTCATAGGCTGTCTTTTAAAACTCACAAAAGATGAAGTTCTGCATCGCACCTTGTCATTTGCATTTAGTGTTAAGATATCATAGGAAAAAAAAAAGTACACCAAGTTCATACAGCAAGCATAAGTTTTGTATTTTGTAACGCTATTGTTTTGTAGGTAATTATGCATACCACACATGTACAGTTAGCAGTGAATAACATGCAACAACAAATGCTGTATGTATAGGTAAAATTAAAAGAGACAAGCAAGCAACTAGGAATTTTTTCCAAGTAGAACCTTAATAGCTGGTTAAAACCCCATATCTTTCTCTGTATATGCTTAATTCCTAGAAAGCATACAGAAATACTTTTTCATAAAGAGTATACACCATGAATTACATTATTGACCAGGAATTTACTCTACATTGTTTATTTGATCTTCATTCTCAGTGTAGCTATTTGTAAAGCAAGAACTAGGAATATTTAGGAAGTATTTAAAATGAAATATCCCTAGAGGTAAAAAAAAAATCATCTTGTGAGCTTTTCTGTTCAAATAAACAAGACTATTAAAAAAAAAAAAAAAAAGAATAAAGAAAAAAACCAAACACCCCCCCAGGCCCCCAAACCCCAAAAGTTTGAAAACAGGTGTTTCTGAGAGAAGCTGTTGTAAGGATTGTCCTGAAACAGTCTCAGAATGGGTGAACTGATAAATTGAGACCAGCCTTGGGAAACAAACCAAACCAATCCCTTTCTTCGACTATTTTGGTTACTGAGGCACCATACCTTCTTGAGGCTTCAGGGAGAAGTTATTCTGAATGGGTGCAATCAGTGGCTCTGCTGCCACTGCTAAGCTGACTGTCTGTGTCCTAAGGCTGTGTAACATTTTGGGTAGTATTATTTTGATGACTGCATTGACAAGGGAATGCAGTTAGCAAGGTGTGCTCAGACTATGCTTACCACTCAAGCTGGACTGAATATAATGATAAACATTGTCATCAAACCAAAAGACTGAATGCCTAAAACACAATTTCCAACACAATACTCCTGTTTCAGAAAGGTACATAAATGAAACCTTGAAAAAAGTATGACAGAGGAAAATATGCTCCAGACACACCATTATTTTCTTCTGCTTCATATTGTCTGTTTTGTTGATTGTCCCGGGATAGGGTTAATTTTCACAGCAAGCTGGAAGAGGGCCACAGCCAGAATAGCTGACCAGAACTAGCCAAGGGGATATTTGATAACATGCTAATACCATGCTCAGTATATAACTGGGGGAGCTGGCCAGGGAGGGTGAGCATTTGTGGCTTGGAAATGGGCCGAGTGTTAGGTTCTGGGTGGTGAGCAACTGTATTGTGCGTCGCTCGATATATATGCATAAATATTTTCTTACTGGTATTATTGTTATTTTTATTATTTTCCTCTCTTTTCTTGTGTTGTACTATTAAGCCTGTCCTTATCCCAACTCATGAGATTCGGCCTTTTGTTCTTCCAGTTCTCCTCCCCATCCCATCTGGGGGAGGAGTGAGTGAGCAGCCACATGGTCCTTTTTGCTGGCTGGCATTAAAACCAGTGATCCAGAACTTAATACATTGGTCATGACAATACTGGCTTGGTAAGGTGTTCACCTCTGTTGTATTTCCAGGTTTACTTTCAGAACTATATTTTTGTAGCTGAACAATAAAACAGCACTTTGGACTCATCCACCATTCTCAGAATAACCTACTCTCCATTAGTGCTACAAACACTAAGATAATTTTGTTCCACAGAACCAAAACTGACCTTAATTTTTTCTCATCTTTGGCAATATTCTTTGTGGGTCACTGTCCATCAGTTGTACAATTCCCTTTCATAATATTTTTTTTTAAGAAGAAGCTCAATCCCCCTCACTACAGAATTCCATTGTTTGCAGGCTGAAAAATAACTCTCCTGTAGTGAAACAAATTCAACAAATCTCAGAGAGACTTGTCCATGCTTCACATTTGAATCCTGTAATTAAAGGAAAATCATATGGCAACTAGAATGTTCTTTTCCTAGGACAGCAAAACATTTGTTCTCCTACATGACATATGGCTAACATGCTGGCAACTGACCTGAGGATTAAATAGTCATTTACATGTACACTAGCAATGCTTACACCTCTATAACAAATATGCGACAGGTGCAAGGTACACAAATATCTGTGTATGGTGTAACAAAGACTTGCCATCTGTTGGTGTAGATTTTGGAAAACACAGCTACTTTGATCTAGTGATTCTAATAAAAGATAAGAAAGAGGAATATTTTTATTAACTGCAACAGGATTTTTACACTTTTCATTTTCATAGAATCACAGGATGATTAGGGTTGGAAAGGACATTAAAGATTGTCTAGTTCCAATCCCCCTACTATGGGCAGGGACATCTTCCACTAGATCACATTGCTCAAAGCCTCATCCAGCTCGGGCTTGAACATCTCCAGGGATGGGGCATCCACAATTTCTCTGGGAAACCTGTTCCAGTGCCTCACCACCCTCACAAGAAAAAAAACTTCCTTCTAATATTCAATCTAAATCTACTTTCTTTCAGCTTAAAGTCGTTACCCCTCATCCTATCACTATACTCCCTGATCAAGAGTGCCTCCCCATCTCTCCTGTAGGCCCCCTTGAAGTACTGTAAGGCTTCAATGAGGTCTCCCCAGAGCTTTTGCTTCTCCAAGCTGAACAACTCCAACTCTCTCAGCCTGTCCTCATATGAGAGGTGCTGCAGCCCTCTGACCATCTTCGTGGCCTTCCTATGGACTTACTGGAAGAGTTCCACGCCCTTCTTGTGCTGAGGACTCTAGAGCTGAATGGGTGGGGTCTCATGAGAGTGGAGTAGACGGGGAAAATCACTTCCCTCGACCTGCTGCTAATGCTTCTCACCAACCAACAACCCCAAGCCCTTCTCTTCAGGGCTTCTCTCAATCCATTCTCTGCCCAGCTTTTATTTGTACTTGAGATTGCCCCAACCCATGTGCAGGACCTTGCACTTGGCCTTGTGGAACTTCGTGAGGTTCGCACAGGCCCACCTCTCAAGCCTGTCAAGGTCCCTCTGGATGACATCCCTTCCCTCCAGCATGTTGACCGTGCCACACAGCTTGGTGTCATTGGCAAACCTGCTGAGGGTGCACTCAATCCCACAGTCCGTATCTCCCACAAAGATGTTAAACAACACCGGTCCAAGTACTGACCCCTGAGGAACGCCACTCATCACTAGTCTCCGCTTGGACATTGAGCTGTTGACCCTTGAGTATGACCCTTTGAGTATGACCATCCAGCCAATTTTGCTTTCTAGTTTATAATAAATAGATGGTTTACTTCTTGTATAATTACAACATATGTTTTACATCTGCGCTGATGCTACCTGAAATACTGAAAGACTCATAACATTTTTTGCTCTAGAGGCAGAAAATCAAAATAGTCCTTAGAACAGTTATTTTAGAAAAATAATAAATTTAGACTCACAGAAATTTTTGTTTGTGCTTTATTATGAGGTGTTACTATTCCTTTAGATTCTGACACATACTAACTTGAGAAACAATAAGAATGCAATATTAAATATATCAAAAAATGTTTATGTAACAAAATTAATAACAGCAGAAATTCTGTGACCTTAGTTCCTTATTGACTTTTTTACCTTTGACTGTTAAAAATGTGCATAGAAATGACTCCTGTGAAATCAATGGAGTGACTGCTGGCCTCTCAGGGTAAGTATGGTAAACATTCAGAAGGAGTGAGAACTACAGACAAAGAATTTTCTCATCTTTCACATAATCAGCTATTGCTAAATATTCATTGCACATTCAGTTCACGTACACTGAACCGGGGAACCCTCCTCTGGGAAACATCGATGTGTACAGTCTTTAGTCTATCAGCCTTCTAGACCTACCCTCTCATCATCCCAGGGCCTGTTAGGAGAATAGAAGCTTGGAGATTTGCTAAGAGTATGCCATTGTTCCCTCACAGTTTACCTGCTTATCTTCTCAGAGAAGACATAGATGTGAAGCTAGGTTGTCAACCTTTTTGTGTTCAGTTCTTCTGTCTGTCTTGCCTACTGGTGGTTTTTGGTTTTTTTTTTTTTTTTTTTTTTTACTTTCTTAAATTGCCTGAATGATCAATAAGAGAGAAGACCTGCAAATAAGAACTATATTCTGTGACAGACTGTAGGATACCCTCCTGAGAAGCATATGCACCCACTCTACTTTTGTAAAAAGAAATGAAATGAGCTTGCAAATGGATTGATGATTAAAGACTGGTAACAGTATTAACTGTCAACATACTCCCGGAAAATTTTTCTTTCTGTTATACTTGGCACTCTCTGAGATCCTGTCAAGCACAGTTTTTGGGATAACAGTACCAGAGACATTCTCAACAGGCATATGTACAAATTTACATTACATTTGGCTCCAATAATTTTTCACAGTTTCAGTGTTGTCATTGTGCAGAGCTCACATGGCTGGAGTATTACCATGAATGGGTACAGGCTCTTCAGGAAAGGCAGGACAGAAAGGCAAAGAGGGAGGGTCACCCAGTATGTGAGAGTATAGCAGGAATGCATGAAGCTCTGCCTAGGGATGGGTGATGAACTAGCTGGGAATTCGTGGGTTGGGATTAGTGGGCAGACCAAGGTCGACAATGTTGTGGTTGGTGTCTGCTATAGACAGCCTGATGAGGAACAAGTAGATGAGGTCTTCTGCAGACAACTGAAATAAGGCTCACATTTGCAGGCAATGGTGCTCATGGGGGACTTC